>CM031967.1:24554366-24707820 GCA_018749465.1 Paracanthobrama guichenoti
ATGTCCATTGTCACTAATGAGCAGAAATAAATAATCATGTCACAAACCAAACCATCAGCCTATAGTGTCTTATTATTCTAACTGAACTTGTAGATTAAATGTAAAGGAGAATTGGCACAAGATGTTTCATCTAAATAAAGTATCTAAAAATTAGTTTGCAAAATATATTGCTAATTATTGTTATTAATAAAACCCCAGAAAATATGTGCTGTTACGTAACTGAAGTTTGTTTGTGTGTGTTTGTAGTCTGACATGCTACGCTCATTGGCCTACACGCGCCCCGTCACACAACAAAGAAGACCTGCTGAAGGTGAAGAAGTTCACAGAGTGATTTTGGACAGGAGGGCTAAACCCACGACACTTTCAGATTCAAACATCACGTTTCATGTGCTTCTGTCACAACTAGATTTCAGGACATTCTACATGAAAACTAACCCGCCCAGCGGTGGCTTGGCAGGAGCATGTGATCTAATTCTAACCTCTCCTAATCGGCCAACACTGCAGAACACTGTAGATTCGCCAGTTTAATGTTAACCGAGAGCACAGAAGCTTGCTGTAAATTATTTAATGTTTACATGATCAAATTTGTTGAAGCTGTTAATTTGTATGAAATTGTTTTGCCTGTCTTGCCCTTTATTTTGATGGGCTTTGAACATTACAACCATCCACTTTGAATATTTATTTTAATTTATTCTCAATACTGGATTGATGCTGAGCTTCATCAGTACCTATTGTGTCCAGCTCAGTAATGCAGCACTTCCACTCTTTATGAGCGTGGTCTGAGTCACTTTTTCACCCCAGAATTAAAAAGGAAGGAAATTTCGGTGAAAACGCAAGCCTATTATTTATGCTGATGATTTTTATCTGTACATAAAGAAATTGAAATTTATAGCTAATGTAAGTGTCACAATACCAAAAAAATGAAAATCTTTATAGTGCACTAAAATGAAACCGGATTGCGTGGAAGAAAATCAAGCCCATTTTACAGATTTTTCACCTTTTCCCCTCTAAGGTGAAATATGCCTCATATGAGTTTGACAGACGCACCCTCAGCATTTTACTTATTCATAAATCAACCAGGCGTGTTCGGATAATGAAATTAATATTGCCAGACATAACTGTCATTGCGTTCTGGAAGAATTCCACGCTGACCTGAACTGATAAAAATGACTTCTAAAACTATTTGTGCATTATTTGTATCTTCTTCCAATCCAATCTGCTTAAACTGGTTTAACAATAAATGGTTAACTTCTAGACTGAATTTAATCTAAGGATAATTTCTCTAGACATGCTGTGTATGTTTTCAGACAGGAACATAAATAGTTTTCTTAAAATGTAGAATGCTGTGAAGTAAATGTACAACAATTAAAGCTCACCTAATGTTCTAAACCCATAAGACTCTGGTTAATCTTCTAAACACAAATGAAGATATTTTTAATGAAGCCTGAATTTAACTCAAGTCTTGTGACGAGATATGGTTGATGTGTATGATGAACAGATTTCATTTAGGCTGCTGTTCTGGTGAACACCTGACTTAGTCGAAACGTGCTATTAATAAATGTTTTTGAATTGTAAACTCCATAAAAGCGGACATTACTCTTCTTATGCCTATGTTTAGCACATTACATTTGGATTACAGGAAGCTTGTGTGTGCAATAAAAAACAATGATTTTGTTCCAGTGTGTGAATCACACACACGCTTATTCTTTTTATTTAAACAAATGCTTAAATTATGTCTGTTCATCATATGAAGTGATTGCATGTCTATATGGATATTTACAATGCCTTCTAACAACCTTTCTGGATCATTTAAGTTTTGGTTACTTGGAATTGATATGGAATGACAGAATCTTCTCAGGGTTTCATTAAAAATATTTTGTTTTGTATTTGATGCACAAAACAAGAGTTTGGAACAATATGAGGGGGAGCACGTTGACATTTTTAGTTTGGGGTGAAATATATCTTTAAATGTGATATTTCCAGGTATTAATTTTACCTGCTTGGATATTTCAGAAAATGTATTGCTTGATACTGTATTGTGCTGAAATTATAATACACTATATTGCCAAAGTATTGGAACGCCTCCAAATCATTGAATTCAGGCGCCCAATCACTTCCATGGCTACAGGTGTATAAAATCAAGCAGTAGGGCATGCAGACGCTTCACAAACATTTGTGAAGCATTACATACAAAAGCGTGGGATGCAGGGTGTAAAGCGTGCCACCACTGGGACTCTAGAGCAGTAGACGTGTTCTCTGGAGTGACCAATCATGCTCTCTGTTTGGCAATCCGATGGACGTGTAAAAGTTTGATGGAGGGGGGGATTATGGTGTGGGTTTTTTTCGAGGGGTTGGGCATGGCCCTAATTCCAGTGAAATGAACTCTTAATGCTTCCGCATACTAAGACATTTTGGACAATTCCAACTTTGTGGTAACAGTTTGGGATGGCACTTCCTGTTCCAACATGACCTCACAAATGCGCTTTCTAGAAGAATGGTCAAAAATTCCCACAAACCCTCCTAAACCTTGTGAAAGCTTTTCCCAGAAGAGTTGAAGCCAAGTATAGCTGCAAATGGTGGGCCAACTCCATATTAAACCCTACAGATTAAGAATGGGATGCCATTAAAGTTCATGTGCTTGTAAAGGCAGGCGTCCCCAAAACTTTTGGCAATATAGTGTATATATTATTGGAAAGCATTGATTTGAGGGACCTGTGAACCAGAAGTGCTGTCTTTCCCCTCATTACTTTCAGCCGAGGTTTATCAGAGAGATACACTGCATATATCCAATTAATTCTGAGAATAAAGTTGCCGGAAAGATGCTGGCCCCATCATGACTCTCGTCCAACCAACTATACTATTCAAATCATACATTTTCAAGCTCATTTAAGGCGCCATTGGTTTCTCAACACTAAATCTCCCATGAGTTCTCATACATCAACAAAATCACTAAGCAGGTCACAATCATCCCAGCAGTAAAGTGACATTTTGATATGATTCACACAAGTGACATTAGATTGTATTTTTTTATTTGTACAAAAATACAGCTGCATAATTTAAGTATAACTAGCTTAAGTAGGATTTATTTGTTTTATTTACAATGTATTTGTGTCTTCTAAGTCTGAACTTTAACAATAACTTTAACAAAATATACAGTATAAGAAACACAAATGTCCATTTGGAAAAGAAACTCATTTGTTATATCATTTGTGACTGTCAAGCCACCCATCAGGCATAGAATATCATACTTTGCTTCTTTTGGACTGGCTTTCATTCGCAGATCCGCCCGCTTGTTTCTGCATGGTGAGGAGAATGTGGGGGCATCAGCGCTCTGGTTCACATGCTGCAGAGTGAAACATGGAGAAAACATCACAACAAAATCTGCTCAATATAGAGAAATGTGAAAACTAAGAAACGCCCAATAGCCTGTGTACTTACGCATGGCTTTTCCTTGAAGTAGGAACTTTCTAAACAATCTTTAGCCGTGGCTCTATGACAAACAGTGCAATATTAAATGGCATGATGATTGTGTTTTTCATCTATTGCTTGTCAATGACATTCAACAGCACACCTCAAATAGTTTTCCTATTATTTCTCTCTCTCTCTCTCTCTATATATATATATATATATATATATATATATATATATATATATACAGTATATGATATGTGTGTTTATTGTACCTCGCGCTGTGGGTTGTACATGAACAGCAGGTTGAGCAGTCTCAAACCAGCTTTCTGACAACCAGGTGAACTTGTTCTTTGTTGTTGTAGGCTGCTTCCTCAGACTGTACTGCCCAACCAGCGTAGCCGCGAGAATCCCTAAAATTCACAAGAAAATCCATATTTAAGCGCTTAGCTTGTAGTATCAAATGTTCATCAGTTTTGAGTATTTCACATCTTAAAAGGCACAATATGTCGCTAGCGCTAGAGGTCGCTATTCAAAACAAAGGCGTAGTTCATGACGCCGAGATTGAGCGCGACACACGGCTTGAGAGCAGTGGAAGTTTTTATTCTCCCACAAACGCAGCTTCTTCTGCGTGTATGTGGATAACGCAGCGCTGTTTTATCATATTACACACATTTGAGTGTGTTGAAAGTTATGTTGAAATGCTACTCTGTGCATTCACTGGCGGCTCTGCTATGAGACAGGCGAGCAACTGTTTGGATCATTCATGGGCAGAAAACTAATCATTGTTCTCCAGCTCAACACAGTTAGTCTTATTGTTTAAATTCGGCTTTGTTGATTTACCGTGAGTACCATGTTTTACCATGCCTAATATCAATCCAGCTACTGCCGTGTGAACAAGTGTCTAATAAAACACATCGTTTATATTAAAGTGTCTTTGGTGTTTGCATGGTTTCTACAAAATAAACCCGGAAATCGAGGGTAACGTGGGTATGACGTCATTAGTTAGGTGACGATGGACACGCCCCCTGTCCTAGTAAAAAGGCTTATTTCTTTGGATTTAAAACATTCTTTGAAACATTTGGGATAATGTAAGTACACAAGTCAACAAAATATATAACACTGTTCCAGTGTGGTTTTGGATATTTTAATCCAAACATCTTACATATTGTGCCTTTAACTCTAAAAGCTAAACTCCATACCGCCAGATGCTCTCGCTGGGTGTCTCCCAACAGCTGTACTTGATCAAATCCACCTGCTGGATCTCTGAAGCTCCAGGCAGAAGAGGTTTATGGGCAAGAAGTTCAGCAAAGATGCAGCCAACGGCCTGCAACAAGAGAACATAGACATCTGTTCATGAAGCACTGAAAAAGGTTTGTGGAGTCAAAGATCACACAACATAGTGCTGAGCAAGACTAAAAAGCTCTTGCTACAGACGTGCTTTTGAGAGATATGAATGTCACATTGAACTGATGGATAACAACAGAGGAAGACAGAAGATCAACAACCTAGACTTTAAAGTGACAGATTATGATTATTTGTAGCCCAAGTTCTGTGAAGTCTTAAATATACACTATGTTGCCAAAAATATTGGGACACCCTCCAAATCATTGAATTTAGGTGCTCCAATCACTTCCACATGGCCACAGGTGTATAAACTCGAAGCACTAGGCATGCAGACGCTTCTACAAACATTTGTGAAAGAATGGGTCGCTCTCAGGAGCCGTGATAGGTTGCCACCTGTGCAATGGTGCAAGTCCATTCGTGAAATTTCTTCACTACTAAATATCTCCACGGGCAACTGTTAGTGGTATTATAACAAAGTGGAAGCAATTGGGAACAACAGCCACGTAAGTGGTAGGCCACATAAAAATCACAGAGCGGGGTCAGCGCATGCTGAGTGCACAGTGCACAGAAGTCACCAACTTTCTGCAGAGTCAATAGCTACAGACCTCCAAACTTTGTGGCCTTCAGATTAGCTTCAAGAACAGTGCATAGAGAGCTTCATGGAATGGGTTTCTATGGCTGAGCAGCTCATCCAAGCCTTACATCACCAAGTGCAATGTAAAGTGTCGGATGCAGTGGTGTAAAGCACCCCGCCACTGGACTCTAGAGCAGTGGAGACGTGGTTCTCTGGAGCGACCAATCACGCTTCTCTTTCTGTCAATCCGATGGATGACTCTGGGTTTGGTGGTTGCCAGGAGAATAGTCCTGCCTGACTGCATTGTGCCAAGTGTAAAGTTTGATGGAGGGGGATTATGGTGTGGGGTTGTTTTTCAGGGGTTGGGCTTGGCCCTTAGTTCCAGTGAAAGGAACTCTTAACGCTTCCAGCATACCACAAGACATTTTGGACAATTTCATGCTCCCAACTTTGTGGGAACAGTTTGGGATGGCCCTTTTCTGTTCCAGCATGACTGCGCACCAGTGCACAAAGTGTCGGTCCATAAAGACATGGATGAGCGAATTTGGTGGGAGGAACTTGACTGGCCTGCACAAACCCCTGACCTCAACCCGACAGACTGTGAGCCAGGTCAAAAATTCACATAAACACTCCTAAACCTTGTGGAAAGCCTTCCCAGAAGAGTTGAAGCTGTTAGAGCTGCAAATGGTGGGTCAACCTCATATTAAACCCCTACAGATTAAGAATGGGATGTCATTAAGTTCATGTGCATGTAAAGGCAAAACTTTTGGCAATATAGTGTATATGCATTTCTTTCAATCAGGTGTTTATTTTCATGTAAACAGCCATTTTAAAACCCGTTTAGTGCAGTGGTTGACTAACAGGTGAGTAAGAAGGCACGTTTCTGTTCGAAAAATCACTCATTAACGCTCTTTAATGCAAGATGACCCATCTGATTACAGACAGCACTCCCCTGCAAAACAAGTCACAACACAAAAGAGATTTCACTCACCATCAGATGCCAGCTGATGATATAAATTTAATTTGCTTCATTACAGTGATATTGTGATGCAAGTATTCTTATAATTGTAGTATAATGACAATAATATAGATGCACTTATAATAATAGCAGTAAGATTACTAACAGTAGGTGACTTCCAATTTATAAAGCATATTTAAAATCACACTTTTTACATAATTTTTGACATAATTGTTGACTTGTTTGTTGCTATTTTATACTCTAAGTGCTGGTTGTCTATCTGAAATACTGGCTCCAGACACATTACCAAGAAGCCAACGTCTTACAAGTCTCTCCGCTCCTTCTGCGCCTTGACTGATATCTAAAAGGTAATCTGATTACATAAGACTTTGTTCTAGCACTGTTCGGTCCAGTTCTCACCACATGTCCAGGGCAGTGCCTGGGTTTTGGTCCCTAGAGGAGCTCTGGTGCTCGATACCTGTGAGGAAAACATTGTCAGTCATGGAAAGAGGGATTTGACAGATTAGCAGGATGATAGAGAGACTAATCGGCATGAAGTTTATCTGCTTACCACAGAGTGACTACTCGAGGAGTCATGGGCTGTAAAGGGATACCATAAACACGCCAGCCAGACCAAAGTCAGCTGTGGAAACCACCAGACACCCATCACTGACAGAACACACACATCCACATACAGTAGCTCACTGAGCTCCTTATACAGAACATGTGGTGAATCTCAGAAAACTCTGCAAGAACATAATCTAGGTCATAGTTCAGCCCAAAAATCAAGAAGAAACAAACAAGAGATTATACTATACATAATCAAGCCTACTTGCAAGAGTATTTTCTCAATATTCATGCCAATTAAATCACATTCCCCTCAAATTATCACTATTCTTATACGTTTGTAATTATCAGCTGTTATATTTTAAGAAAAGGACTGTTTATTTATATCCACTCACCTATCTTAACACAGCCCTTGTCTGTCATCAGTAGATTGACACCTTCAAATCCCTTTAATAAACAAATCAACCAGCATCAACATAAGAAATAATGAAATTCATCCAAGTTCCACATTATTCATACTGGATAATTAGTATATACATTACATTTTTTTATTGTTTTTGAAAGAAGTCTCTTAGTCTTATGCTCACCAAGGCTGCATTTATTTACTCAAAAATACAGTAAAAACCATAATACTGCGTAAATATTATTACAAATTAAAAGACCTGTTTTCTATTTTAATAAATGTTAAAGTGTAATTTATTCTGTGATCAAAGCTGAGTTTTCAGCATCATTACTCCAGTCTTCAGTGTCACATGATCCTTCAGAAATCATTCTGATATGATGATTTGATGATCAAGAAACATTTATGATTATTATTATTAATGTTCAAAACACTTTGAACTTTCTATTCATTAAAGAATTAATGACCAGCAAATCTTTCAGAACATTATAAATGTCTTCACTGTCACTTTTGATCAATTTCATGCATCCTTACAAAATAAAAGTAGTAATTTCTCCTTTAAAAAAAAAAAAAAAAAAAAAAAAAGTTAATTACTACAAATGTTTGAAAGGTATCATTGTTTCCAAAAATGTTAAGCAACAAAAACTGTTTTCAACATTGATAATAATAATCATAAATGTTTCTTGATCATCAAAATAGGATATCTTAAGGATCATGTGACACTGAAGACTGGAGTAATGATGCTGAAAACTCAGCTTTGATCACAGAAATAAATTACATTTTAAAATAGATTCAAATAGAAAATAATTATTTTTAAATTGTAATAATATTTCACAATATTACTGTTTTTACTGGATCAAATAAATGCAGCCATGGTGAGCAGAAGAGACTTCTTTCCTTTTGACAGTTACTGCACTCTCGGTGTTCACTGTGCAGTTGAAGAAATAGACCTGAAACGCGGCTTACTGAACAGATCAAGCTTTAATTAATATTAGCACGCTCTGACCTGTGAAGAATGAAGTTGTGATGTAAATACGCTCAGTCCTTTAAGCAGCTGAAGAACTATACACTTCACCTGTGAGAAGCAAAGAAAACTTCAATACAGCATTTGCAAAGTTCGATAGCATTTCCAATGATAACTGTACTAAATATCTTGTTAGGTGTCCTCGACAGTGAATTATTGATGCATTACAGGAAAATGGTTTGACCTATCAAAAATTCCAGAACTTTGAACTAGAAGAAGGTCACATGGTCACAATTTGGTGGAGATCCAAAAGCTGTAGGGGCCCTCATTTATAAAACACACATACGATCCAATTTGATCCTAAATTCCATGGCTTCCATCCTACATCAAAAGTGAGGAACAAAACGGATTTTAAAACTGGACGTGAAAATGTTCTAATGCGTGTGCCAGCTGAAGAGCATGCTTACAAACGCTTTGCGCTTATAAAGTTAAGTATATAAGTTAGGGATGCATTTAAGAACTTTTTGTGCGTACAGATGTTTATGGTCAAACATCCAAATATAGGATCATTTTAAATGAGGTCCTAGGTTTTCAATGAAATGGTGGATTAAATCACTTTAATCTGCATGACCCAAAGAATCTAAATCAGTACTCAGGATAATAGGCCATGTTTATCAAAAGTTAGGTACTTTCAGAGCATGGTGCTGATGACACGAGTTGGTAGGGCTTATGATGAACAATATAGTCCAATTAAGAACATAAGAATATTCACAATGACAATTCAGCCAAATTAAATTAATACAATTTTAATGACCTGTAGTGCCTCAGGTATCTTCAGGGTGTGGGGGTTACGATATCAAATCAATCTTAAATTCAGCAGGCCAAAGCAATACAGCCTGCTTTGCCTTCAGCTTTTGATCATGATGGACTCAAGATGATCCAGCCACAGGAGGAGCTCAAAAACGTATGTCTATTTAAAAATTCATAAGTTGGACAGAGGTTGAAACCCATGGCACGCATTTGACTCTCCTGCAGGAGCAGAGGTTCTACGGGCTGCCACAGATTTCCATGATCAAAAAAGTTTGCTAACATTTGACCCCTAATAGATCAGTCACATTACCAGATGGCTTAGACATTCTATTTAGTCTTTGAAACTGTACTCGAATGTACTATACTTCTATGAATTCTACACACTACTGCCTTTGCACTGATAATCCATATATATATTACATATATTGCACATATACACTGCAAGGCCAAAAAAGTCGCTGTTTGCATTTAAATGGGCTAATGCTTAAGAGTCTACGGGCCCTATTTTAATGATCTGAGCGCATGGTCTAAAGCTCATGACACAGGTGTACTAACTGTGTTTACACCGCCGCCGAGTGTCAAAATTTCGCTCTGGCTGCCCTGCCAACGACGCCAGAGAACGATTCGTGGACGTGCTGACGCCTGACGAGATCGAATGCTTGGTCTTTTTGAAACTTTATTTAAAGGGGCCAAAGCAAACAATCATGTTGATCGGCATTTGTGCAGACTGACCACAGGTAGGGTATAACCGTATAAGTTAACCTCATGAAATCATTTAAATGTGAGTAAAAAGAAACAACGAAATAAACCAATTAAAAGCCGCTTGTGTGGTCTGGCTTTTTGTGTTCATGGTTAAGTGTTAGTCTAAATTCAACATGCAGTTTATAGGAGACGCTTTGCTAGCCGTGGTCTTTAACATTAACATTAATTTGTGTGCAGCCTACATTACAATAACGGTCCTGGTTGAAGTGCAGCATTAATGCAATTGGTCAAATCGGTGTTGTTTGAGCAAATTAATTGCATTCCCGCTGAAAAGAGTGAAAATGTTGCCTATGAATAGCGTTGCACACCTTCTTATCAAACCCGCCACAGCAATGATCGACCTTCTCCTCCATTTTGCTTCGAACTAATGTGGTCGAACCAAAGTTTACAGGCCTGGCGCTCTGGAATCCTCTCAAGCAGAGCACATCTACTTTCCGATTGGTTGCCGCTGAACCGTGTCAAAGCTGACCTGATTTCAACTCTCCTCGACGCCCAAATCGTCCAAGATGTGCCGGAGCTTGCCGCTGGCTCCCATTGAAAATGAATGACTTCCGGCCACTTTGACACTCTCGCTGCCGGCAGTGTGAACGCAGTTAGGTGTGTCCGAATGCACTTTTGCTAGTTTAACGACGGGAAAAATGGTCTGCGCGCCAGGCGCATGGTCTAAAAGGGTTGTACCTAGTCTCTTAATGAGTCATGGGTGTGTTTTGGGCATAACGTTCAATAAACCAATCAGAGTCTCATCTCCCATTCCCTTTAAAGCCAGTTGCGCTTGCGCCATGGCGGATTCACTATTTACATGGCGGAATTTGCAAGCGGAAAGACTGAACACTTCTCCAGAGAGGAATCCTTTTATTTTTAATATTTAAAATGTTTGTGTGCTGCTGCGCATCCCTGTGTGTGTAATAAGGGCGGCAGTGGCTCAGTGGTTCATGTAGGTTGGCTACAAACCGGAAAGTGGCCATGGGTCAGTTGAAAGCGCTATATAAATGCAATCCATTTACCATAAGCAGAATGTATGCACATTGTGCACCCGCCTATAGGTGCATATTACTAACACGCCATTTAAATAACACAAAATATATTAATTTAGACAAGGTTTTTGTTGGTCAATGGCGCAGCGGCAGTCGCAGCGCAAAGGCCATGGGCGAACAGATGGGCGTGAGTGCATGTGCTATTTAAACAACGCGCGCTGGACTTGAAAATGATAATTGCGCCAGGCTGAAACTAACAAAAACACTTGCGTCGTGCCTGGCATCGCATTGCACCAGGTGTATGATAGGGTCTATGATTGGATCCTTATTGCAGTGATTATTATGTTTCTAGCATGTTATATGTTTGGCAACTGTTCATGACCAAAGATCTTGACTAAAATTGATGTACCTCTTGATGGAAATAACATCACAACCTTTATTTCCATCAAAAGGTGCATTGTATTGACAATTCAAGAGTCCAGCACTCTGTCAAGTCTCCTCCAGCACATCCCAAAGACTTTAAATTAATTTAAGCTCGGGACTCAGAGTCACGGATTCATGTGTGAAAATCATTCTTCCACATCTGTATGAGTTTGATTTGCTTCAAGTAACTTCTACCTTATGTCTTATTTTGTCTCCGTCCAGTATTTGCAACTGCCCAAGTCAAATTTCTTTGGAGAAATCTTACCATGTCTTTAAAAACCGATTCTGATTTACGACAGAATTCCAGTGAATGAAGATGAGGTCATCCTCAAACGCACCTGAGCTTCAGAGAAAGGTGACTGCATGTTCTCTAGCAGACTGGCGAGATCTTGCTCACAGTAACTCATCACCAGAAAGAGGCTGATGTTAGAAATAATAAGCCATTATGAAATTAATTTCACATACATTTCATTCAAGTCTGTTTATATTTGTGAATGTACAGTATATATTTTCTGTAGTCACCTCTCTAAATGGCTTCCCACCACCACCTCTTTCAGCTCTACAATGTTTGGGTGTCTCAGTCTGATCAGCAAGTTAATTTCCCTCAAACTGCTGATGGGAATCCCTAAACATGGATAAACAAAATAAATACCATACAAGGTTTCTGTTTCAGATGTGAAATGTAGTTTAGGCCTTTCCTTGGGAGTGTTGTAATTGTGAGTGTCATATTGTATATTGGCTGTATTGATATTTAAAAAAATGTAAATGTGTGAATTAATTGGTGCATGCTGCACTCAATGTGCATAATTTACTGTTTATAATTTTGTAATTTCAAACCTGTACTTTTCCCCATGAAACACAAAAGGTGAAATTTTGCTAAATGTTTAAGCTGCTCTTTTTCATACAATAAAAGTGAAGGGACAATGAGGCTGTCAAGCTCCAACAAGGACACAAAGCATCATAAAAGAAATCCATATGGACGTGTGTCTTATTACTCCAAATACAATAGCATTGTGTGTGGACACAAACCTAAAAACCTTGTCTGAAACCCTCCTCACCATCTTTTATGACACACACCAAAAACGTTCAAGCTGGCAGTAATAAAACCCCCTATCAAAAAAACTGGAGAATTAATGAATTATAGGCCAATCTCAAAACTCCCATTTATATAAAAGATATTAGAAACAGTAGTGACATCACAATTAAAACTAAGACATTCTGTCAGGTCATGCCTCATCATAGCAGACAATGTGCTCTTTTTGGCTGAATGTCCCATCTTATACTGTATCTTAGTGCCACCTTTGACACCATAGACCACAATGTTGATCAATATGCCATTTCATGTTGCATTTTATCGGATAGTCAGTAGACGTAGGTTGTAGCAGCAAACACACTGTGAGACGACCATGCTTAATTTCTGAAAATTATCGCTGATCAGCAAGTTAATTTCCCTCAAACTGCTGATGCATTTTTATTGGATAGTCAGTAGACGTAGGTCGTAGCAGCAAACACACTGTGAGACGACCATGCTTAATTTCTGAAACTTATCGCAGGCCACCTATGGACATCTTTGAACCTCTCTCACTGTTTAGGAGCCACGATTGGTCATCTTTCATCTGGGACAGCCCAAAATCGTGCAATGTGTACCAGGCATGACACATTAAAGCTCTTACCTAATGAGCTGATGATCTGAATCAGGTGTGCTAAATAAGGGAGACATGCAAAACGTGCAGAGCAGTGGATCCTCATGACCAGGATTAAAAAGGGTTTAGATCAAGGATGCAAAACTCAGTTCCTGGAGAGCCACGGCCCTGTAGAGTTTAGTTCCAAGAACCCTGTTCCAACACACACAGCTGTAGTTTTAGAATAAGCCAGAAGGACTTGATAAGCTGGATCAGGTGTGTTTAATTACGGTTGAAGCTAAACTGCAAGGCTCTGGCCCTCCAGGAACTGAGCTAAATTATATGAGCTAACAAAGAGATTTCAGACCAAGCACAATTGAGTGCCACAGGGATCAGTATTAGGTCCGCTGCTTTTTTCACTGTATGTGCCTCCCCTGGGGAAGATTTTGCACATGCAGTAATCTATTCTGTAAAGTTGAAGCTGTGTATTGTGAATAAATTGACTATAATAATATGCAAGAACCACTGAAGGTTCTGTGTAGTTTCTTTTTTTCACTACTTTCAGGTGGATGCATTTAGTCATCCACTGTCATTGTGGAAAAGAGCAGTAACAGGTGTTGTGCCGAATTTCCGACCCCCACCAAATTATTAACCCCAATTCCGACTTTATATCTCGCAACTCTGACTTTATATACATCTCACAATTCCGACTTTATATCTCACAATTCCAACTTTATATCTCGCAATTCCGACTTTATATCTTGCAACTCTGACTTTATATACATCTCACAATTCTGACTTTATATATAGCTCACAATTCCGACTTTATATCTCGCAACTCTGACTTTATATACATCTCACAATTCCGACTTTATATATCGCAATTCGACTTTATATCTCGCATTCCGACTTTATATTCATCTCACAATTCGACTTTATATCTCGCAATTTCCGACTTTATATCTTGCAACTCTGACTTTATATACATCTCACAATTCCGACTTTATATATAGCTCACAATTCCGACTTTATATCTTGCAACTCTGACTTTATATACATCTCACAATTCTGACTTTATATCTCACAATTCTGACTTTATATATATCTCACAATTCTGAGAAGAAAGAAAAAACTGAATTGCCATAATGTAAACTCATAATTGTGAGATAAAAAGGTTGCAATTATCTTTTAAAATGTTTTATTTTGTGGCGGATAAGCAAGCTTCCATTCGATCTCCTTTTGTGTTCAATGGGAAAGGAATAATAATACAGGTTTGAAAAGGCATGAGAGTGAATAAATTAAGACATGTAACTTATATAAATGTATTTTCACTTTGAAGCATCAAACTGACCGTCTTTCTCTTTATCCATTCGCACTTTCTTCAGCGCAACAATTTCATTTGTCCTTGTATCACGTGCTCTGTCTGTAAAACCACAATGAAATCTAAATAGCTGTTTGATTAATGATGTGTGACACATTACAGATATAATTATGCATTATATTTTCGTTGATATGTGATGAGCATTATCAGTCCCGCTGGTGAGACTCACACACGATCCCATACGTTCCCTCTCCAATCCGATTCATCTTCTCGTACTCCTTCACACTCCTGCATTTCCCCAACTACACACATCACGCACAAACACGGCAACAAACGTTTATGCAGCCCTTGTTTTATAATATAAATACAGCTTATATTCAAAAGACAGCAGGTCTTACCTGTTCTCTGTGCGGTATTACAAACGTCTTGTTTGTTTTTAAAGACTTCAGCTTTAAAGGCTCTAGATCTGTTTCTGCTGTGCTTTCCATCTCCAATCACTCCAAATTCATCCGGATCATGGATTAATGTAACACATACAGCACGTAAACACAGAGCAAATTTAGTTCATCTCAAGCGATAAGAGGAAGAGTAACTCCGTGAAAGCTTACAGTCGCTCATGTGAACGTCCACATGGACAACTGTCGGCGTTCAGTGAGTTTATGTTCTCGCACAACACTAATGTAAATCTGATATTAAAAATATAAATATAAGACGCTACAGGCCGTATATTAGCAACATAAGATGCTGAATAAAAAAAGCGACGAAGACAGAGTATTTGTAATTGATTTATTTGCGATTGAAATGGCTTGTTTTTTTTTTGTTTGTTTTTTTATGGGTGGTAATTTGTTTAAATAAGGTGTATAAAATGGGGTAGCCGGTATGTGTCTAGATCATGTATTTCAAAGTCTTTATGGTGTAGCTATTATCAATTACATGTTTATTAAAGATTGACCATTTCGAGTATTCTGGTTTAGATACTATTCAGCTTTCTAATAAAGCAGACAACAATGTTACATACTTGGTTACTACATTAGTGGATGTGCTGCCAGCTTTTTTTTCCAACTTCCTGTTGGATTTGTATTGGATCATTTTATGGAAACTGTAGAGGCGGATTTCCAAATGTACCAGTACCAATCCTTGAAATGAATATAAGAGATATGAGGAAGCATGCTTTTCAATGTTACGCTGATGATACTCAGCTATTTATTTTTTATTTTTAAATGCATGACTACTAATTGTACTACTTAATTCTGAAAGAGACAGAGATTCTAATTATTGGACCAAAAACCTCTGCAGGTAGTAACCTAGAATACTGTCTAACACTTGATGGATGTTCTGTCAAGTCTTTCAATTAGGAACCTGGGTGTGCTCTCTGATACCAATCTTTCATTTGAAAGCCACGATTCTAGCATCTGTAAAACTGCATTCTACCATCTTAAAAATATATCGAAACTACTTATGCTTTTAATGCAAAATGCTGAACAGTTAGTTCATGCGTTCATGACCTCAAGGCTAGATTACTGTAATGCTCTACTGGGTGGTTGCCCTGCTCACTTAATAAACAAACTCCAGCTGGTCCAAAAGTTCAGCTAGAGTTCTTACCAGGAAGTATGACCATATAGAATGGTGATATACATGTATGACATCACTTTGTAGGCCAAAACGCTGAAGCAAGTTAGCATTTTAGCACTTCTGGTTCCAAAATGGGTTTTTGAATGGGATTTTGGCTAAATGGCTGAAATAAGGTCTGTGGTGAACACAAGCTCTTTCATGTTTTATTCTATGACATAAAATACATCAGTAAACCACTCAACATAAAATACATCAGTAAACCATTCGTGATTTTTTTTTTTTTAAGCTGTTACGTGTCTTGAAAAGGCGGTTGGCTAACAAATGGCTAAATGGGACTACAGAGGCTGTCGGGGACATTAAACGCCATCACATCGAAAAGGTTAGCTCAGTCCGGTTTTACAGCCTCATTATGCTCATACCTAACTGTGCTCTTATAAACTAGTCTAACTCAAACGTTATGGTAATGTTTTTAGATAAAAACTGAAAGAGTTTCGGAAGCTCAGCGATGGTGACATTGAAGTCGAGCGACCATGGTGTAGTCCGTTTATAGCCTACCTTTAGCTTTTTACTTCTGGAAAGTAAAATCTTGATGGAAAAAAAGTGCAAGTATCATAAACTTTTGAAGATCGTATTAGGTTTTTATCAAGGAAACCAGTGTGACTACAAAGTGACGTCATACCCCAGAAAGCAATGTGACATTGATTCAATGTTGATTCAGTGTTGGTCTGCTATCTGGGACCTGCACCACTCTATTAGCCCGGTTCTGTCAACACTGCACTGGCTCCCTATTAAACTTTGCATACATTTAAAAATCTTGCTAATTACTTACAAAGCACTAAATGGTTTGGCTCCCCAGTACTTGAGCGAGCTCTTAACACATTATAGTCCTTCATGTCTATTGCAATCTCTTTATTCTGGCCAGTTGATAATACCTAAAATATCAAAATCAACTGCAGGCGGTCGATCCTTTTCCTATTTAGCACCTAAAATTTATAAACAGTCTCTACCTAGCATTGTTCGGGAAGCAGACACACTCTGTCAGTTTAAATCTAGACTAAAAACGCATCTCTTTACTATGGCATACACATAGAACATTATCAATTTATATTATTCAAATCAGTAAATGATTGTTAGACTGCATAAATCATGTCAGCTGGAACCAGTTGAAAACGGTGTCATCTAAGCAGCCCCTAAGTTAATAACTAATGATTTTTAAAACAGAAATTAATTAATCAAAAACTTACTTAAAGTAATACAATACAGATTTTTTTTCAAAGCAGCCTTACAGTGATAATAGATTGTTTTGATTGTACAGCAGCTCTAGTCCAGCTTAAAGGGATAGTTCACCCAAGAATGAAAATTACCCCATGATTTACTCACCCTCAAGTCATCCTAGGTGTATATGACATTCTTCTTTCAGACAAATACAATCAGAGTTAAATTAAAAAAGCTTTATAATGGCAGCCCAAAATTTGAAGCCCAAAAAAGTGCATCCATCCATTATAATAATAATCCATACGGCTCCAGGGCATTAATAAAGGTCTTCTGAAGCGACTCGATGATTTAAAAAAAAAAAATCCATATTTAAAGGAACATGCCGACTTTTTGGGACTTTAGCTTATTCACTGTATCCCCTAGAGTTAGATCCATACATACCATTCTCATCTCTTACCGCTAGCCTAGCTTAGCACAAAGACTGGAGGTAAACGGCTCCAGCTAGCCTACTGCTCAATAAGTGACAAAATAACACCAACATTTTCCTATTTACATGTTGTGATGTGTATAGTTACTTTGTGTACTAAGACCGACGGAAAATGAAAAGCTGCGATTTTCTAGACCGATATGGCTAGGAACTAGGGATGTCACGGTACCAAAATTCCAGTAGTCGGTACCAATACCATAATAATTGTATTACTACTTATTATTACACAGAGACGTAGCTAAATCTACTGTACAACAGTAGCCTAATATATTCTGTCAACTTCTTCACGTTACACCAAACTTTTATTTTGACAGGTTTCCATGAAGACCTTTGAGTGTATGTGTTCATGATATGACAGTTTTCTCAAATGAAACGGTCATTTTTCATGAAGTGACTGTTTATGCGTTCGTGTCCTAGTGACACACGGCAGAGACTACAAAGACAGCGAGTGTGTCCGACTTCATTCACAAAGAGACGCAGAACATGCAGGAGTAATATTTAAATAGTATTTTGCAGTTTAATATTCACAGACACTAGTATATATATTTGGCTACATGCACCCATGGTACCACAGCAAAGTTCCTGGATCATTATGCAGGAATGAGAGTATAGTTCTAGTAGGCAAGTCACAAGTACTTCGGTACCAAGTCGGTACACCCATGGTACGGCAGCAAAGTTCCTTGATGGCACGCACGGAGATGAGAATGTATGGACTTTGCTAACTCTGGGGGATACGGTGAATAAGCTAAAGTCCCAAAAAGTTGGCATGTTCCTTTAAAACTTTATAAAGTAAAATATCTAGCTGCTGCCAGACCGCCTTCCGTATTCAACTTACAAAGTAAGTGTAACGCCTCACGCAGTTCAAAACAATTACGCTACATCCGACGTCATACATCGTGTCAGTTACGCTTCACTTCAGAAGGCCTTTATTAACCCCCGGAGCCGTGTGGAGCACTTTTATAATGGATGGATGCACTTTTTTGGGCTTCCATTCACTGCCATTATAAAGCTTGGATTAGCCACGACATTTTTTAATATAACTCAGATTGTATTTGTCTGAAAGAAGAATGTCATATACACCTAGGATGGCTTGAGGATGAGTAAGTCATGGGGTAATTTTCATTCTTGGGTGAACTATCCCTTTAAGCTGGACTAGAGCTGCTGTACAATCAAAACAATCTATTATCACTGTAAGGCTGCTTTGAAAAAAATCTGTATTGTAAAAAGCGCTATATAAATGAGGTGACTTGACTTGACTAGAAGACTAAACACTGTTTTGAGTAGCCTTCGCTACTGGTGACGTCCTCCGATTAGAATGGCGCTCAGTGGAGGTTTGTGCATTCTAAAACTCATGGTGCCCCTGAAGGAAAGATAACTTTATGTATACAGCTCAGTAACATTTACCCCCATGACTAGAATAACTAATATTTTCATTTCATACCTCGTTAAATCAGGCTGTGCCCGTGACAAAACGACCCCGACCAACAAACACAGGACTTCCCATGGGTCGTGCCTCTTTATTGGCATCCTCTATTTTCAGACTCACTGGCATATCCAAAAGGTTTTCTCGAGATGGAGCAGTGATGATGATCATCGGTACAGCAGAATTATTTAACAATGAAGGTGGTGGTGAAGATGATGATGATGAATCACTGCTGAGAGTTTTCTCTACTGTGAGAATAAAAGTAATTGTATCTTTCTTCATTAACATTTTACAAATGAATAGCATTGACAGTGACATGCACCAAATACTTTGTTACCACACATTAAGTAAAGATCATGTTCCATGAAGATATTACATATATATATATATATATATATATATATATATATATATATATATATATATATATATATATATATATATATATATATAGTAATAATATTCATTGCTAAGGACTTCATTTGGACAACTTTAAAGGCGATTTTCTCAATATTTAGATGTTTTGCACCCTCAGATTCCAGATTTTCTCTGCCAAATATCATCCTATCCTAACAAACCATACATCAATGGAAAGCTTATTTATTCAGCTTTCAGATGACACATAAATATCAATTTCAAAAAGTTGACCCTTATGACTGGTATTGTGGTCCAGGGTCACATATAGGCCTATATTTATCACACTGTTTAATGTTTGAATTTATTTTGCTTATTACAACGAGTACTGACCAAAAATAAATTCATCATAATGTAAATGAAAATATGTTACACTATATTTAACATTAAATTGTCATAATGTGAATATATAGGCATACACAGCAATGAAAACGAATAGGACAGTTTCATTGTGAAGTGTTTTAGTGTGTTGTACAGGTTTTCTCTAATCACACTGAAGTGCACACTCCTTTAAATTGGATTACAGGGAAATTTACGTCAGAAGAAGAAGAAGAAAAAAAAACATAAGATTAACCTAATTAATCTGAGACAGCAGGACAAACAATATTTTATACAGTGGTTAAAAAAAAAGTTAATTCAAATGAATGTCTAAATGGAGATTTTAAATTGTCCTTGCCGTTGTCTCGTTTCTTTGAAACATAAAGCCAATAAAATAATGGTGACTTTACCTGGGAGAACCTGCTTTCTCGGCGCAGAGCCCATTCAGCATCACGCAACGAAATGAGTCTCTCTGTAATAATTCTGTTGCTCAATGTGAATGTTTCTTTCTGTGAGCAGTAATGGTCAAAGGACCGACATCTTTCGCGTCCTGATCCAATGTCAATATCGCACACACGTCTGGAAATTCCGCAGTTATTCACAAGTGGTCACATCACCGGCGTGAACGGGCTATTTATTTAAATAGACTTGTGAACCGTGAGAACCGATTCTTACTCAGGCATTTCTCGCCTGCATTCTTCCCCCGAAACGGACGGAATACTACAGGCTACTAAATACACTAAGAGCCTCCTGCTGTTCGCTATAGGCTTACTTATTCAACTGCACCACCACATAACACTGCTACTACAGCGCGAGCAGACTGTCCGACCAGTTTAGCCCGATTCCCGAACGAATGACTCGTATGAGCAGGTTCTTTTTAATGAATCAAACACATCGATTGCCAAATGAATGACTCAAATGACTCAGTTCTTTTTAGTGAACCAAACACAAAAAATCTCACCATTTATGCGTTTGACTTCTTAGAGGATATATATATATATATATATATATATATATATATATATATATATATATATATATATATATATATATATATATATATATATATATATATATATATATATTTAGTTTGTTTGTGTTTTTTTTTGTAGTAAAAGGAGTGTATCCAAATGTTGAATGTATGCCGCATTAAAAAAATAGGCTATCGTGAAAGTAATTTGTGTAAACTTTTCACTTTGTGATCACACATTCCTACTATTAAGTTTTAAATTAGAAATATTGAACCTAGCCTATAGTTAAAAAAACATAGTCACAAAGATATAGTGACTTTTAAGCTTGTGCATGCACGGAAAGCGTATAGTAAACGTCCATTATTGAGAAAAATAATTCGATAACAATTCTTCCTACTCTCTAGTCAAGTTAAAAGTTTAACCCCAGAAAAACTCAGCAGGCGCTTTTTCATCAATAAGCAGTCCAGGAATCATAATCGAGTTGTTTTGAATAGATTTTACACAATCATCATGATTAACAATTTGATTTAAATATATAGCCTATATTATAGTCAAATCTTTTCTGCCATCTGGTGGTTAAAGAGGAGATGAAGTGCTGATCTGATTCTTCAAGGTGTCTTGACTGCATATTAATTTTGCAAGCTATAACCTTTATTATTAAAGCTATTGTTTTCATGTTATATTATTTTGTTGTTATTTGTTAATGAACTGACAAATTGTTGTTCAGAATACTTGAGTTATGCATCCTTCTGATTCTAGCCTCACTGAAGAACCACCCGATCATCACCAATTCTCCACCAAGTTACACAGTGGGTGTGAGAGTCTGTGGGTTGTAGGCCTGTCTAACCATTAGAGGACCAGTTGTTGGGCAAAGCTGAAAACTGGACTTCTCAGAGAAGATCAGAATCAGGCAGATCTGTCTTTGTGAAGAATGACTCAAGCTATGCAAGCTATGCATAAGGTTATCCTAGAAAACATGCTTCCTTCTGCTCTGACAGTGTTCCCCAACTCGAAGGATTGATTTTTCGTGCAGGACAATGCTCCAGTCCACACAGCCAGGCCATTCGAGGTGACCCTGTCATGGCCATCACAATCTCCCGACTGAATGAATATAAACTAGTTTTCTTTGCATCATTCGAGATTTGAAAACATGGCATCTTTTTTTCATTATTTTGACCAGACCATTATATAATATTTTAATTTGAAATTTGGAAGAAATGTTGTCAGTAGTTTATGGAATAAATCAAAAAATGTATTTCACTCAAACATATACATATAAATAATAAATCCAGAGAAACTGCTAATTTTGCAATGTTCTCTTAATTTTTTCCAGAGCTGTATAGAAATGTATTATAAAAACATTGTTTTGGTTATAGAGTCTTGTTTTCATTTTCTTATTGACTGAGTCCTGAGTCCTCTTCTTAGGACCTATATAAAAAATTAATACATTTTTTCACAGAATGTTTTTTTTTTTTGCCATTTGTTTCTTTTACTCCAAACAATGAAATTATGTTACAAAAAAAAAAAAACAGAAATTTACAAAACCTTTTTTCCCTATGGTTCTCAGGAGCATAATATATTGCATCTATGAGTCCTCTATGAGCATAGCCACATTCCATTATTATTACTCTCATTGTGAACAATTTTAGCCTTGAAATTTCCTTTGAGAATAGCGACCCCTGCTGATCTATTTGTACCATGACTCAACCAAACGTCCTGAATAAATAAAAATCAGCTATTCACTAAGAACAAGAACAACAAAAACACTCTCTCTTTTATTTAGATTGCAGATACCCCAAACATTAACTGAAACTAATGGAAAAGTCAGGATAACTTGAACAATTAAAGGCACAATATGTAAGATGTTTGGATTAAAATATCTCAAAACCACTGGAACAATGTTATATATTTTGTTGACTTGTGTACTTACATTATCCCAAAGTTTCCAACAATGTTTAAATCCAGAGAAATAAGCCTTTTTTACCAGGACAAGGACGTGTCCATGTGCTGTCTATCAGTGTCATTGGATTCTTTCCCACCAGCTGTAGAGGTGAAGACATTCACGAAATCAAGGTGTCATCAAGCTACGCTCAAGTGACATTTAGTGGCAAAAAATTACATATTGTGCCTTCAATGTACCTTGGTTTACTAAGCTTTTCTGGCGCTTTGGTCTCTAAAACAGCAATTTCAAGTTTCAAGTTCTCCATTTTGTCATTGTTTAGTCAAATCTGGATCCCATAATCCTTTGCTCCAAAAAAGAGCGTCATATTTCCAGTTTTTCTGTCACACGCTGCTTCTGGCCACAACTGCTGTCCCGCTGCTCTGTCAGAGGGTGTCAAATCTTCCTTAAATTGCAACTTGTTAGTCTTCAAGTAGCCTACTTGCTGTTTTTTGTAATTGCAATTATCAGATGAGGATTTGGTATCGGCAGATACTCAATATTCAATGACTCGGATTGAAGGTACAAAAATCTTGATCGGGACATCCCTAACACCTACATATGCAACTCATTATATAGCCTAAACTACATATCTCTCATCTCTGTCTCCTCCTCTTTATCCTCTGTTGCTCTCCTTTTTATCTGTCTTTTTATCAGTGCTGGCCACGCTATTGCAATTTTTTTCCTAAGAATTGTGAGATATATTGTGAGGGAAAAAAGTCTGAATTGTAAGATTGTCAGCATGTCAGCACACACAAATTAGATGCAGGAGTATTTCAAATGAAACCTTTATTTATTTATATTAATCTTTATTTATCATCCACCCAGCAACATGCAGGAGAAATGAATATCGATAATAAAAACAACCACGATAGGCAATAACCAACAAACTCAAACTCAGACTGCAAACTAATGACTATGGGTGAATTCTAAACTACGTTTTTGCACCCTTAAAGGGCACTTCGGGAAGGGGGCGGCATTTATAGGGACATTCCAAACGAAAGTGAACAACTGAATCCCTTCATGAAGGGCCCTTCCACAAGTCTGTTAGCGAAGGGAACATGCGATGGTCACTTCCAGTAATGCCCAGGGTGACAAGTCCTTCCGATTAATTTTAAATCCATAAATGGTGTTTGAGAGTTTGAGTCAACAGAAAAATTCAAGGTGTTTTGTTTTGTACACACATTTTAATCATGCATTTCATATTTAGTTTAAAAAAAAAGTTTCATAGGTAAGAAATGTGTTTAATGCTTTAGGTGTTTAATGCTTAACATAAAGTTAGGAGCAGATCAGGAACACACGCACGCATGCACGCAAACACACACACACACACACACACACACACACACACACACACACACACACACACACACACACACACACACACACACACACACACACACACACACAGACAGAGTATATTTTAAAAACTTCATTATAAATGTACATTTATAGTATCTGTATCATATTAACAATAATAAGATATTCTTGTTGCCGCTGCCTAGCCTTGTCGGTAACATTCCATGTGAAGCTAATGAGGAAATGACATAGTCTTTCATTGCTCCCTTCGCCAAGTGTGTTCCAAATGCTTCATAATGACACACAAGTGCCCTGCTCCCTCCAAAGTCCCCACTTCAAAGGCTCTGCCTTTCAGAGTGAGTAGGGGATAGGGATGCTCACTTCCCACTGGAATTTGCCCTATAAATACATATTTCAATAAAGTAACTAAACTAGACACAGGTGTCAGCAATACGTAACTAAACAAACAACGACATAATAAACTGTAAAGAAAACTGGCTACAAACACAACCAAAATCACTACTATGCAAAGTGTCATTTAAACAACCAATATCAACATGCAAAGCATGATATATATTCAGGATGCACATCAATGGATTATGCATTTTAACCAAACAATTAACATGAGAAGCTACTTGGTTCATATACTATATATGCACACAACACCCATCACACATTTCTGCCAGTGCTCTCTCAGGTCCTGGGTGAAGCAGCTTTATATCATAGTCCTTAATGAGAAGTGTAGTGACAGGATGATGGGAATCAAGCACAATACGATGCATCATCTCAGGCTCAATCTCTTCACAGTGGCGAAGACAACCTCCTATTCTAAGGAGTTGACTTACACAGTCAAATTCGGGAGTGAGGCTAAGAAGTCAACTGTTGTTATTCAGTTGTTTTCCTGCTGTAAGCTGTGCTATATTGGAGGGAAGGTTTTCCCATTGAGTTTTCTTCAGCTGATAGATTGGCCCTATTTTTCCTGAGAGATTCTGCAGAGGCTGCCACTCTTGAAAGGTCAGAAATGTGCTTGGATCGGGTATGGACAAGCAATGTGCATGCATTTGCATTATTAGTCCCATTCCGCAGGATCTTGGCCAACTGGGCACCTGTTAGGGCTGCACATAGTTCTAGACGTGGTATTGACAGACCTTTTTTGGGAGCCACTCTTGATCTGGCCACTATGAATGTGATCTCCACATCTCCCTACTCAGATGCGTCACAGAAGATATGGATATCTCGTAGGTTTGAAACATCATCCTTTAATGCACTACAATAGCATCTAGGTTAGGCTATCTTGTGTAGGTTACTGATCTTCCCTGAAAGACAGGAAAAAAAGTCGACACACCATGGCTCCAAAACATGTAAAAATCTAATGCTAGACTCCCACACAGGTGGTAACGTTTCGAGCACGTAGTCCAGTTGTTTCAAAGCAGCTTCACATTGTTAACAGGAAAATAATGCAACAGAATTTGTACAGCCATTCTGGTGAAACGGTGATGTTATCCAGCTAATTTCAAGTATCATATAGTGTCAATGCGGGCAGATCGGTAATATAGATGAAATTTAGGTGTCCCCAACTGAGCAAGCCAAAAGCCAGAGGCAATGGTGGCAAGGAACCAAAATGGTCAGAATGGAGAAAAAAAAACCTTGGGAGAAACCAGGCTCAGTCGGGGTGCCAGTTCTCCTCTGGCCGACGAACAAACAGTGTATGATTATAATTCTGGCAACATTGCAGGTCTTAATTCATATTAGGTAAATAGATATTCGTAAGATTATTCGAAAGATTAGAGTCGTCATGCCGAAGACGGGTTTAATGAGGATGTCGGGGGGAGTTTATTTGACACGCTCTCTGCAGACATTTCAGGGATGCGTTGGTCATGTCCAGGTGCAGGTCCACCATCTGATCTGGATATGGCCCGGATCCGGCTGATTGCAGTAAACCTCGGGATAAACAGAGAGACTAACATTAGCGTAGATGCCATTCTTCTAATGATGTAACAAGTACATCAGGTGTTATGGGAAGTGTTCCCGGTTCCGGCTGACCTAGTTGCAGCCTAACAGTCATTTACTGATTTGAATAATAGAAATTGACAATGTTCTATGTG
This sequence comes from Paracanthobrama guichenoti, assembly GCA_018749465.1. Classification (NCBI taxonomy): domain Eukaryota; kingdom Metazoa; phylum Chordata; class Actinopteri; order Cypriniformes; family Gobionidae; genus Paracanthobrama; species Paracanthobrama guichenoti. Next base: position 24,580,240 of record CM031967.1, read on the forward strand.
TAAGCCATAGTAAAGAGATGCGTTTTTAGTCTAGATTTAAACTGACAGAGTGTGTCTGCTTCCCAAACAATGCTAGGAAGACTGTTCCAGAGTTTAGGAGCTAAATAGGAAAAGGATCGACCGCCTGCAGTTGATTTTGATATTCTAGGTATTATCAACTGGCCAGAGTTTTGAGACTGCAATAGATGTGATGGAGTATAATGCGTTAAGAGTTCACTCAAGTACTGGGGAGCTAAACCATTTAGTGCTTTGTAAGTAATAAGCAAGATTTTAAAATGTATACGATGTTTAATAGGGAGCCAGTGCAGTGTTGACAGAACCGGGCTAATATGGTCATACTTCCTGGTTCTAGTAAGAGCTCGAGCTGCTGTGTTTTGGACCAGCTGGAGTTTGTTTATTAAGCAAGCAGGGCAACCACCCAGTAAAGCATTACAATAATCTAGCCTTGAGGTCATGAACGCATGAATTAACTGTTCAGCATTTTGCATTGAAAGGATGTGCCGTAATTTAGATATATTTTTAAGATGGTAGAATGCAGTTTTACAGATGTTAGAAACGTGGCTTTCAAATGAAAGATTGGTATCAAAGAGCACACCCAGGTTCCTAACTAATGACGAGGACTTGACAGAGCAGCCATCGAGTGTTAGACAGTATTCTAGGTTACTACTTGCAGAGTTCTTTTGTATAATAATTAAAAATTAATTTTTTTTCTGAATTAAGTTGCAGGAAATTGCTAGACATCCAATGTTTTATATCAGCTATGCATTCCGTTAATCTTGTGAATTGGTAAGTTTCATCAGGGCGTGAAGAAATATAGAGCTGAGTATCGTCAGCATAACAGTGAAAACTAATGCCATGCTTCCTAATGATATCTCCCAGTGGTAGCATGTAAAGGGTGAAGAGCAACGGTCCTAGCACTGAGCCCTGCGGTACTCCATACTGAACTTGTGATCGGTGTGATATCTCTTCATTTACTGCTACAAACTGATAATGGTCAGATAAGTATGATTTAAACCATGCCAATGCAGTTCCACTAATGCCAACATAATTTTCGAGTCTATTCAAAAGAATGTTGTGGTCGATAGTATCGAATGCAGTGCTAAGATCGAGTAACACTAATAGAGAGATACAACCACGATCGGATGATAAGAGGTAATCATTTGTAACTCTGATGAGAGCAGTCTCAGTACTATGATATGGTCTAAATCCTGACTGGAAATCCTCACAGATACCATTTCTTTCTAAAAAGGAACATAATTGTGAAGACACTGCCTTTTCCAGTATTTTTGACAGAAAGGGTAGATTTGAGATCGGCCTGTAATTGACTAATTCTGTAGGATCAAGTTGAGGTTTTTTAATAAGTGGTTTGATAATAGCCAACTTAAACGTTTTCGGTACATATCCTAATGACAAAGATGAGTTAATGATATTAAGAAGAGGATCTATGACCTCTGGTAGCATCTCTTTTAATAGCCTCGTCGGTATAGGGTCGAGCATACATGTTGTTGATGTAGATGATTTAACGAGTTTAGCCAATTCAGTGACACTACAATGCTCTGTCTGATGTGATACTGTAGTAGACGGCTGCATGGTTATAATTTTCTTCCTAATATTGTCAATCTTACACGTAAAGAAGTTCATAAAGTCATTACTGCTGTGCTGTTTACAACCATCAGAAGTAGAAGCTTTATTTTTGGTTAACTTAGCCACTGTATCAAATAAATACCTAGGGTTGTGTTTGTTTTCTTCTAAGAGAGTCGAGAAATAAGCAGATCTAGCAGTTTTTCCGGCCTTTCTGTATGCGATCATGCTCTCTTTCCATGAATTACGAAAAACCTCTAGTTTTGTTTCCTCCCAGCTGCGCTCCATTTTCCTGGCTGCTGTTTTAAGGGCCCGGGTGTGCTCGTTGTACCACGCCGTTGGACTATTTTCTTTAATCTTCTTTAAGCGCCGGGGAGCAACTGTCTCTAAAGTGCTGGAAAAAAGAGAGTCAATAGTTTCTGTTGCAAAATCGAGTTCCTCTAGGCTATCTGGAATGCTGAGGAGATGAAACTGATGAGGAAGATTATTTAAAAAGCAATCTTTAGTGGCGGCAGTGATAGTTCTGCCATATTTGAAGCGAGGGGACGGCTTTGCAGCCTTAGATAAATGAAGTATACATGATACTATTATATCTGAGATGTCGTCGCTCTGCTGCAGAATTTCAACGGTATCAACATTTATTCCATGTGACAATATTAGGTCTAGAGTATGATCAAGGCGATGAGTGGGTCCTGACATGTGTTTCCTTACTCCAATAGAGTTAAGAATGTCTCTAAATGCTAATCCCAATGCGTCTTTTTCATTATCTACATGGATATTAAAATCACCAACAATTAGTACTTTATCTGCAACCAGTACTAACTCTGATAGAAAGTCAGCAAATTCTTTAATAAAGTCTGTATTGTGTCCTGGTGGCCTGTATACAGTAGCCAGCACAAATGTCAAACGGGATTTATCAATGACACTACATAATGCTACATAAAGCACCAAAACTTCAAAAGAATTATATTTGAAACTAGACTTCTGAGTAATACTGAAAATATTATCTTTCAGACGCGGCTCGTGTTTATAACAATAATCTTGTGGGGTGGACTCATTTAAAGTAATGTAGTCGTCAGGTTTTAGCCAGGTTTCTGTCAAACACAGCACATCTAGATTATTATCTGTAATCATATCATTAACAATAAGTGCTTTTGGGGAAAGGGATTGAATATTCAGCAACCCAAGCTTTATCATTTGATTATCTGTATTATATCTGTTGTTTATTTGTTGGACATCAATTAAGTTTTTACTGTTGAATGGTCTTGACGGTTTTTTGTATTTACTAATTCGGGGAACAGACACAGTCTCTATGTGATAATATCTAGGTGAAAGAGTCTCTATGTGTTGGGATTTATCTGACTTCTGTAACGGGAGACAACTAGCAGACGGTCGGGTAAGCCAGTCCGTCTGCTTCCTGACCTGGGCCCCAGTTAGTCAAGGTTTAGCTCTAAGACTATATGCCAAATTACTAGAGGGAAGAGCAGCACCACTCCAAGAAGGATGGATGCCGTCCCTCTTCAACAGGTCAGGTCTGCACCAAAAGCTTTTCCAATTGTCTATGAATCCTATGTTATTTTGCGGTCACCACTTACATTGCTGTACTATTACCTTTGCACATGTGGTGTACAGGATGATGTAGCCAAGAGGATCATATTGGCTGGCATTGCCTGGCAAGTACCTTATAGATATTTGGATATTAACTTCCTGGCATAATATATAATATATAGACATTAAACACATCTTCGGCGTGGCGACTCCAATCTTTCAAATAATCGTACGAATATCTATTTACCTAATATGAATTAAGACCTGCAATGTTGCCAGAATTATAATCACACACTGTTTGTTCGTCGGCCAGAGGAGAACTGGCACCCCGACTGAGCCTGGTTTCTACCAATGTTTTTTTCTCCATTCTGACCCTGAAGGTGTTTTGGTTCCTTGCCACCGTTGCCTCTGGCTTTTGGCTTGCTCAGTTGGGGACACCTAAATTTCATCTATATTATATGATACTTGAAATTAGCTGGATAACATCACCGTTTCACCAGAACGGCTGTACAAATTCTGTTGCATTATTTTCCTGTTAACAATGTGAAGCTGCTTTGAAACAATTGGACTTGTTAAAAACGCTATATAAATTAAGGTGACTTGACTTAATATATAATATATAGATATTAACTTTCTGGCACTTTATAACACAGAACTTATAGGACAAAGTATCAGTTTGACAGTTCCACTGAAGTCAAAGCACTCATTCATGGTTTGAGGCATTCAAGATTCAAGATTTAAGAGTTTTATTTGTCACATACACAGTATACACAGTTATATACAGAATATACAACCGGCAGTGAAATGTAAACAGGTCCGCTCCATGGACAGTGCAAATTCACAGTTAAAAACACAAGGAGGAAATTACAATAGAAATAGAATAAAAAGGTACTATATATTATATATATATATATATATATCTGTAGAATTATAAATAATCAAGTCAAGTGGAAGAAAAAAAGTAAAAAAATAAAAATAAAGAAGTGGAATAAAATAAGTGAAGTAAACTGTGCAGTGAGTAAACTGTAGACTTATAAATATGTGGTTAACAAATGTGTAAGAAGTATAATGTGCAAACAGGTTTATAATGAGAACAGAACAGAAAGTGCAGTGCAATGTCAGTGTATCGATGTTTATCCTGAAGTGAAGTCACGTGATGTTAAGTGACTGAGTTCAGGAGTCTGATGGCCTGGAGGAAGAAGCTCCTCCTGAGTCTCTCAGTTTTGGCCATCAGGCTACGGAAGCGCTTACCAGATGGCAGCAGCGTGAAATGAGGGTTTGCAGGGTGATTAGAGTCCTTGATGATTTTAGTAGCTCTGCCTTTGCAGCGTTTGGTGTAGACATCCTGCAGAGATGGGAGAGCTGACCCTGAGATACGCTCGGATAAACGCACAACTCTTTGCAGGGCTTTGCAGTCATGACTGGTGCTGTTCCCATAGCACGCTGTGATGCACTAGTTAATACACTTAGTTAATACACTTTCTATCGCCCCTAAATAGAAAGTTTTCAGGATAGCTGGTGAAACCCTGAATTTCCTCAGCTGGCGCAGGTGGTACAGTTTTTGCCTGGCTTTTTTCACCTGTGTCTGAATGTGAGCAGTCCAGGTCAGGTCCTCGGAGATGTTTACTCCCAGGTACTTGAAGCTGCTCACTCTCTCTACTGGTGACCCGCTGATCATGAGGGGGAGTATGTCCGTTGCTGTCTCTTCCTGAAGTCCACAATCATTTCTTTGGTCTTGCCAACATTCAGAGAGAGACAGTTGTCCTGGCACCATGATGTTAGGTGCTCCACCTCGTCCAAGTATGCCGTCTCATTGTTGTTGGAAATGAGGCCCAGGACAACAGTATCATCAGCAAATTTAATGATAGAGGTGGAGCTGTGTGTGGACAAACAGTCATGCGTGTAGAGAGAGTAGAGCAGGGGACTCAGGACACAGCCCTGTGGAGCTCCCACACTCAGGGTGATGGAGGTGGAGGTGAACTGGCCTATTCTCACCACCTGAGGCCTGCCAGTGAGGAAGTCCTCAATCCAGTGGCAGAGAGAAGGATTCAGGCTGAGATCCAGGAGTTTGGTGGTTAGCTTAATGGGAACTATGGTGTTAAAGGCTGAGCTATAGTCAATAAATAGCAGCCTTACGTAGTTCCCACTTTTGCTGTCGATGTGAGTGAGGGAGGAGTGGAGGACATGAGAGATGGCATCTTCAGTCGATCTATTGGGACGATAGGCAAACTAAAGAGGGTCCAAAGTGTCAGGAATGTAGGCGCAAATGGTGTTTTTAATGAGTTTCTCAAAGACCTTCATGACTATAGATGTGAGAGCCACTGGACGATAGTCATTTAGGCAAGAGGGTTTACTGTTCTTAGGGACTAGTATGATGGTGGATTTTTTGAAGGAGGTGGGGACCACAGATGTAGCGAGGGACTCATTAAAGATAGATGTAAACAACCCGGCGAGCTGATCAGCACAGGACCGCAGAACACGGCCTGAAATACCATCTGGCCCAGCAGCTTTCCTGACGTCCACACGCTTGAGTGCCCTCCGAACTTCATCCTCCGAGACAGAGATCACGTGGTTGTTGCTGCTCTGAGTAATTCCCTCTGACGCGCCACTTGGCGGAGTCGCGTTGCCGCGGTTACAGTCAAAGCGAGCGTAGAAAGAGTTTAACTCATTCACAAGCGACAGATCAGCGTTCACCTCTGCAGAGGATTTAGATCCAAAAGAGCAGATGGACCTCAGACCCTGCCACATGCGCCGCGAGTCGTTGAGTTGGAAATGAGACTCCACGCGATCCTTATAACGGAGCTTTGCGGCTTTAACTGCGTGTCTGAGAGCCTAATGCGACTAATGGTTGAAGGTGCTTTACTGGCCCATTGCCTGAGTTTGAATCCTCCTTCTGCTAAGATACTCTGCAATTGGTCTACCAAAAGCCTTGCATCATCTACAGAGGGTAGAGGGCAAATAATTGTCTACATAAAATATCTTCAGTATGGCATCATGTACATTTTCACCAGGCTGAATGTTTTCCAGGATATGCTTCAACAAGGCAAAGCCAGCACAACTTGGGCTACTAGTGGTCCCAAAGGGGAGAACTTGCCATTCATAGACTCAGGACTGCACTTCTCTTTGTTGATGTCTTCATAAGAAATGGAGAAGGGGTCGATTTTCAAAAACGAGTCTAATCTGGTGGAATATTCCCTTAATGTTACTGCTGATGATGAATGTTCTCTGAATCTTATTAACACAGCTAGTAAGGAGGAAGTGTTGAGGAAATTCATTAAAGTAGAACTAGGCTGAGCATAAAAAAGCAGGGTTTGTTGTACATCAAAATATGGAAAATTAAAGGAAAATTGTACTTGTTGTGTTGGCCAAGGGTGTGAAGAGCTGAGAAACTGTCATATAAGAATTTTTTAAAGACCTGTGAAGTTCCACCATTTGGAATGTCCCAGTTGGTGCCAATCCAGTCACCATTGATGTCAACATAGTGACTTTGCATATGTAAATTGGCACAATATTACTCAGCCGATCCTGAAAAATTATGCCGTTTGCATATAATTGTAGCTAAACTGTGGGGAGTCTAGCATGAAAGAAAGATAGAAGGATGCTCATTGGATGCAGAACGATAAGAAAATAGTATAAAACATGATGTTTTACCAGAGATGGTCAGATGTTCAGCTGGCATCTCACTTTGTTCATACAATAAAGTTAACATCCTCTGAGACCTGGAACTTTGACTGAGATTTTCTTCGAATGCTGAACTGAAGGAACATTGGGACTTTCCACAACAGAAGTCAATGCTAGTCCTGGAAGTTTACAAACCCGATTCCAAAAAAGTTGGGACACTGTAAAAATTGTGAATAAAAAAGGAATGCAATTATTTACTGCAATAATGCAATAATAGAATATAGATAACATATCAAATGTTGAAAGTGAGACATTTTGAAATGTCATGCCAAATATTGGCTCATTTTGGATTTCATGAGAGCTACACATTCCAAAAAAGTTGGGACAGGTAGCAATAAGAGGCCGGAAAAGTTAAATGTACAGCTGGAGCTGGAGGACCAATTTGCAACTTATTAGGTCAATTGGCAACATGATTGGGTATAAAAAGAGCCTCTCAGAGTGGCAGTGTCTCTCAGAAGTCAAGATGGGCAGAGGATCACCAATTCCCCCAATGCTGCGGCCAAAAATAGTGGAGCAATATCAGAAAGGAGTTTCTCAGAGACCAATTACAAAGAGTTTGAAGTTATCATCATCTGTGCATAATATCATCCAAAGATTCAGAGAATCTGGAACAATCTCTGTGCGTAAGGGTCAAGGCCGGAAAACCATACTGGATGCCCGTGATCTTCGGGCCCTTAGACAGCATTGCATCACATACAGGAATGCTACTGTAATGGAAATCACAACATGGGCTCAGGAATACTTCCAGAAAACATTGTCGGTGAACACAATCCACCGTGCCATTCGCCGTTGCCGGCTAAAACTCTATAGGTCAAAAAAGAAGCCATATCTAAACATGATCCAGAAGCGCAGGCGTTTTCTCTGGGCCAAGGTTCATTTAAAATGGACTGTGGCAAAGTGGAAAACTGTTCTGTGGTCAGACCAATCAAAATTTGAAGTTCTTTTTTGAAAACTGGGATGCCATGTCATCCGGACTAAAGAGGACAAGGACAACCCAAGTTGTTATCAGCGCTCAGTTCAGAAGCCTGCATCTCTGATGGTATGGGGTTGCATGAGTGAGTGTGGCATGGGCAACTTACACATCTGGAAAAGCACCATCAATGCTGAAAGGTATATCCAAGTTCTAGAACAACATATGCTCCCATCCAGACGTCGTCTCTTTCAGGGAAGACCTTGCATTTTCCAACATGACAATGCCAGACCACATACTGCATCAATTACAACATCATGGCTGCATATAAGAAGGATCCGGGTACTGAAATGGCCAGCCTGCAGTCCAGATCTTTCACCCATAGAAAACATTTGGCGCATCATAAAGAGGAAGATGCGACAAAGAAGACCTAAGACAGTTGAGCAACTAGAAGCCTGTATTAGACAAGAATGGGACAACATTCCTATTCCTAAACTTGAGCAGCTTGTCTCCTCAGTCCCCAGACGTCCTCCAGCTGTTCCTTATATGTACATTTAACTTTTCCGGCCTCTTATTGCTACCTGTCCCAACTTTTTTGGAATGTGTAGCTCTCATGAAATCCAAAATGAGCCAATATTTGAGATAAAATGATATCAAAATGAGATAACATTTGATATGTTATCTATATTCTATTGTGAATAAAATATAAGTTTATGAGATTTGTAAATTATTACATTACATTACATTCCTTTTTTTACTCACAATTTTTACAGTGTCCCAACTTTTTTGGAATCGGGTTTGTGCGTTCATTGATGTTGTTTCCTTGAAACTGGAATGAACAGTTGAAAACCGCTCTATGTTTTCCATTATATTCAGCCATATGGTTTGGGATATGCCAACCAAGTTCCAATCGCAGCAGGACCCCTTGGTGGGCCCAAGCAAACTGGTTTGACTGAACTGGATTAAATGAGGGCAGTCTTAACCGATAAGCAAAACTGGAGATCTACTATCTTGGGCATAGTTTGGATTTGACACAAGTTCAGTTAATCTTGGTCTCCGTGGGGCTGGTACTGGTTGTTGCAGTTGTGGAAGTTGCGGCTGCTGATTTTGCTAACTTAGCAGTTGTTTCACTTCTGCTTGTAATCGGGACATCTGTGATGTGAACTTGTGGCCTGATGTAGCCTGCTTAAGCTCATCTCTTTCCTCCTTCTGTGCAGTTTCCTTAAATCAGCATTTTCCTCACATAGTGCTTCCACATGGTAGTCCCACTAAATCACCTTTATTTATATAGCGCTTTTTACAAGTCCAATTGTTTCAAAGCAGCTTCACATTGTTAACAGGAAAATAATGCAACAGAATTTGTACAGCCGTTCTGGTGAAACGGTGATGTTATCCAGCTAATTTCAAGTATCATATAGCATCAATGCGGGCAGATCGGTAATATAGATGAAATTTAGGTGTCCCCAACTGAGCAAGCCAAAAGCCAAAGGCAATGGTGGCAAGGAACCAAAACTCCTTCAGGGTCAGAATGGAGAAAAAAACCTTGGGAGAAACCAGGCTCAGTCGGGGTGCCAGTTCTCCTCTGGCCGACGAACAAACAGTGTATGATTATAATTCTGGCAACATTGCAGGTCTTAAGTCATATTAGGTAAATAGATATTCGTAAGATTGTTTGAAAGATTGGAGTCGTCACGCCGGAGACGGGTTTAATGCGGATGCCGTGTCAATGCGTTATTTACGGGGGGAGCTTATTTGACACGCTCTCTATGATGAGATTCAAGAGTTTTATTTGTCACATACACAGTTATATACAGAATATACAACCGGCAGTGAAATAGTGATGATCACTATGACATGCTGCTGCCTGTGGAGTGTCCATCTTGACCTCTTCGGCTGATGCAACACTACACATGGGGATTTTTGGGAATAGCTGGGTGGTGTTATGGGTCTATAGGTAGGTTGTAACTTCATCTGATGGCTGCATAATCATAACGGTGGAAATCTCCACACCACACTACACCAATCATGAAAGAAGCATCAAGTCTGTTTGGTTTTCACCCACTCCATGCTGAGTTACACTATATTGCCAAAAGTATTAGGTCACACACTCCAAATCATTGACTTCAGGTGTTCCAATCACTTCCATGGCCACAGGTGTATAAAATCAAGCACCTAGAGCTTCTACAAACATTTGTGAAAGAATGGGTCGCTTTCAGAAGATCAGTGAATTCAAGCGGTGTCCATTTGTGAAATTTCCTCACTACTAAATATTCCACGGTCAACTGTTAGTGGTATTATAACAAAGTGGAAGCAATTGGGAACAACAGCAACTCAGCCACGAAGTGGTAGGCCACGTAAAATGGTGTCCCAGACAGCATGGTAACATTGATACAATGTTGAGTTTTGATCCAAACCATCATTTTGGTTGAGATTGACATCTCAATGTTTAAAGTATGTTGGATCAGCATTGAAACTGTGATGAAAGTCAACAGCATGGGCGGAGACAGTGACATTAAACTAACAGTGATTTGTAGTCGATGAGCACAAGATCATGCAGGTGTGTATCTCTGCAGAACATTAGTGGGTGTTTCCCAATCAGTTGGGCGTTTTCAAACCACAATGGGCATTTTCAATTGCTTTACCTGATTTGCTCTAATCCACTGGGGGCTTGGTTTAGTCGTGTTTTTTTGCGTTTGATTTGTATTGTTACTGGCTGTAATTAGAATATTTTTTTATTTTATTTTTATACATTCTTAAATGCATCTTGCTTTATTAATGTGTATTGGGAAATTCCTGAATAAAGTTCTACCATCATTTAATAGATTTCTTGTAGTGCAAATGACATGAACATGAGCAAGAATGTCACACTGCACACACAGCCCATGTCTTCATCCATCAGTGCTTGCAGAGCACATTGCTACTTTAGGAGGAGTGACGGAAGATGAAGATGGACAATTTAAAAAATGAGAAGCACCCTCCTGATAACAATGACATTGATTATACATTGAGTTATTGTCAGCAGCATAATCACCTGACCTGTGCCTTATCTCCTGCTCCCTTAATTACTAATTAACTAGGTCAGCCAGAACCAGGAACACTTCCCATAACACCTGATGTACTCGTTACATCATAAGAAGAATGGCATCTACGCTAATGTTAGTCTCTCTGTTTATCCCGAGGTTTACTGCAGTCAGCCGGATCCGGGTCGTATCCAGATCAGATGGTAGACCAGCGCCTGGTCATGACCAACGCATCCCTGAAATGTCTGCAGAGAGCGTGTCAATTAAACTCCCCAATTGGACTTGTTAAAAGCGCTATATAAATCAAATCAAATCACCTTTATTTATATAGCGCTTTTAACAAGTCCAATTGTTTCAAAGCAGCTTCACATTGTTAAAAGCAAAATAATGCAACAGAATTTGTACAGCCGTTCTGGTGAAACGGTGATGTTATCCAGCTAATTTCAAGTATCATATAGCATCAATGCGGGCAGATCGGTAATATAGAAGAAATTTAGGTGTCCCCAACTGAGCAAGCCAAAAGCCAGAGGCAACGGTGGCAAGGAACCAAAACTCCTTCAGGGTCAGAATGGAGAAAAAACCTTGGGAGAAACCAGGCTCAGTCGGGTGCCAGTTCTCCTCTGGCCGACGAACAAACAAACAGTGTATGATTATAATTCTGGCAACATAGCAGGTCTTAATTCATATTAGGCAAATAGATATTTGTTAGATTATTCGAGAGATTGGAGTCGCTTCACGCCGAAGACGGGTTTAATGAGGATGTCGTGTCGTTGCAGCATTTACGGGGAGTTTATTTGACATGTTCTCTGCAGACACTTCAGGGATGCGTTGGTCATGTCCAGGCGCTGGTCCACCATCTGATCTGGATACGGCCTGGATCTGGCTGACTGCAGTAAACCTCGGTATAAACAGAGAGACTAAATTAGCGTAGATGCCATTCTTCTTATGATGTAACGAGTACATCAGGTGTTATGGGAAGTGTTCCCGGTTCCGCTGACCTAGTTAATGCAGCCTGACAATCATTTACTGATTTGAGTAATAGAAATTGATAATGTTTTATGTGTAAGCCATAGTAAAGAGATGTGTTTTTAGTCTAGATTTAAACTGACAGAGTGTGTCTGCTTCCCGAACAATGCTAGGAAGACTGTTCCAAAGTTTAGGCGCTAAATAGGAAAAGGATCGACCGCCTGCAGTTGATTTTGATATTCTAGGTATTATCAACTGGCCAGAGTTTTGAGACCGCAATAGACGTGATGGAGTATAATGCGTTAAGAGTTCGCTCAAATACTGGGAGCTAAACCATTTAGTGCTTTGTAAGTAATAAGCAAGATTTTAAAATTTATTCGATGTTTAATAGGGAGCCAATGAAGTGTTGACAGAACCGGGCTAATATGGTCATACTTCCTTGTTCTAGTAAGAGCTCGAGCTGCTGCGTTTTGGACCAGCTGGAGTTTGTTTATTAAGTGAGCAGGGCAACCACCCAGTAAAGCATTACAGTAATCTAGCCTTGAGGTCATGAACGCATGAATTAACTGTTCAGCATTTTGCATCGAAAGGATGTGTCGTAATTTAGATATATTTTTAAGATGGTAGAATGCAGTTTTACAGATGTTAGAAACGTGGCTTTCAAATGAAAGATTGGTATCAAAGAGCACACCCAGGTTCCTAACTGACGACGACGACTTGACAGAGCAGCCATCGAGTGTTAGACAGTATTCTAGGTTACTACTTGCAGAGTTTTTGTCCAATAATTAAAAATTCAGTTTTTCTGAATTAAGTTGCAGGAAATTACTAGACATCCAATGTTTTATATCAGCTATGCATTCCGTTAATCTTGTGAATTGGTAAGTTTCATCAGGGCGTGAAGAAATATAGAGCTGAGTATCGTCAGCATAACAGTGAAAACTAATGCCATGCTTCCTAATGATATCTCCCAGTGGTAGCATGTACAGGGTGAAGAGCAACGGTCCTAGCACCGAGCCCTGCGGTACTCCATACTGAACTTGTGATCGGTGTGACATCTCTTCATTTACTGCTACAAACTGATAACGGTCAGATAAGTATGATTTAAGCCATGCCAATGCAGTTCCACTAATGCCAACATAATTTTCGAGTCTATTCAAAAGAATGTTGTGGTCGATAGTATCGAATGCAGCGCTAAGATCGAGTAACACTAATAGAGAAATACAACCACGATCGGATGATAAGAGTAAATCATTTGTAACTCTGATGAGAGCAGTCTCAGTACTATGATACGGTCTAAATCCTGACTGGAAATCCTCACAGATACCATTTCTTTCTAAAAGGAACATAATTGTGAAGACACTGCCTTTTCCAGTATTTTTGACAGGAAGGGTAGATTTGAGATCGGCCTATAATTGACTAATTCTGTAGGATCAAGTTGAGGTTTTTTAATAAGTGGTTTGATAATAGCCAACTTAAACGTTTTGGGTACATATCCTAATAACAAAGATGAGTTAATGATATTAAGAAGAGGATCTATGACCTCTGGTAGCATCTCTTTTAATAGCCCAGTCGGTATAGGGTCGAGCATACATGTTGTTGATTTAGATGATTTAACGAGTTTAGCCAATTCTTCCTCTCCTATAGCAGTGAATGAATGTAATTTTTTCTCAGTGACACAACAATGCTCTGTCTCATGTGACACTATAGTAGACGGCTGCATGGTTATAATTTTCTTCCTAATATTATCGATCTTACACGTAAAGAAGTTCATAAAGTCATTACTGCTGTGCTGTTTACAACCATCAGAAGTATAAGCTTTATTTTTGGTTAACTTAGCCACTGTATCAAATAAATACCTAGGGTTGTGTTTGTTTTCTTCTAAGAGAGTCGAGAAATAAGCAGATCTAGCAGTTTTTACGGCCTTTCTGTATGCGATCATGCTCTCTTTCCATGAATTACGAAAAATCTCTAATTTTGTTTTCTTCCAGCTGCGCTCCATTTTTCTGGCTACTGTTTTAAGGGCCCGGGTGTGCTCATTGTACCACAGCGTTGGACTATTTTCTTTAATCTTCTTTAAGCGCCGGGGAGCAACTGTGTCTAAAGTGCTGGAAAAAAGAGAGTCAATAGTTTCTGTTGCAAAATCGAGTTCCTCTAGGCTATCTGGGATGCTGAGGAGATGAAACTGATGAGGAAGATTATTTAAAAGCAATTTTTAGTGGCGGCAGTGATAGTTCTGCCATATTTGAAGCGAGGGGACTTTTTGCAGCCTTAGCTAAATTAAGTATACATGATACTAGGTAATGATCTGAGATGTCGTCGCTCTGCTGCAGAATTTCAACGGTATCAACATTTATTCCATGTGACAATATTAGGTCTAACGTATGATTAAGGCGATGAGTGGGTCCTGACACATGTTGCCTTACTCCAATAGAGTTTAGAATGTCTCTAAATGCTAATCCCAATGCGTCTTTTTCATTATCTACATGGATATTAAAATCACCAACAATTAGTACTTTATCTGCAGCCAGTACTAACTCGGATAGAAAGTCAGCAAATTCTTTGATAAAGTCTGTATTGTGCCCTGGTGGCCTGTATACAGTAACCAACACAAATGTCAAACGGGATTTATCAATTACACTACATAATGCTACATAAAGCACCAAAACTTCAAAAGAATTATATTTGAAACTAGACTTCTGAGTAATACTGAAGATATTATTATAAATTACAGCAACCCCTCCCCTTTACCTTTCAGACGCGGCTCGTGTTTATAACAATAATCTTGGGGGTGGACTCATTTAAAGTAATGTAGTCGTCAGGTTTTAGCCAGGTTTCTGTCAAACACAGCAAATCTAGATTATTATCTGTAATTATATCATTAACAATAAGTGCTTTTGGGGAAAGGGATCGAATATTCAGCAACCCGAGCTTTATCATTTGATCATCTGTATTATATCTGTTGTTTATTCGTTTGACATCAATTAAGTTTTTACTGTTGAATGGTCTTGATGTTTTTTGTATTTACTAATTCGGGAACAGACACAGTCTCTATGTGATAATATCTAGATGAAAGAGTCTCTATGTGTTGGGATTTATCTGACTTCTGTAACGGGAGACAGCTAGCAGACGGTCGGGTAAGCCAGTCCATCTGCTTCCTGACCTGGGCCCCAGTTAGTCAAGGTTTAGCTTTAAGACTATATGCCAAATTACTAGAGAGAAGAGCAGCACCACTCCAAGAAGGATGGATGCCGTCCCTCTTCAACAGGTCAGGTCTGCCCCAAAAGCTTTTCCAATTGTCTATGAACCCTATGTTATTTTGCGGACACCACTTAGACAACCAGCCATTGAGTGATGATAGTCTGCTAAGTATCTCATCACTCCTTTTAACAGGGAGCGGACCAGAACAAAAAACTGCATCTGCCATCGTACTTGCAAGTTCACACACCTCTTTAATGTTAATTTTGGTGATCTCCGACTGGCGAAGTCGAACATCGTTAGTGCCGACGTGAATAATAATCTTAGAGAATTTACGATTAGCTTTAGCCAGCACTTTTAAATTTGCTTTGATGTCAGGTGCTCTGGCTCCCGGTAAACATGCGACTATAGTGGCTGGTGTCTCTATTTTCACGTTCCGTGTAATAGAATCACCAATAACTAGGGCACTTTTAACAGGATTCTCAGTGGGTGCATCACTGAGTGGGGAGAACCTGTTTGATGTTCCAATCGGAACGGAAGAGTGGTTTTTTGATCCGCGACTATGCCGTCTGACCGTCACCCAAGTGCCCTGCTGCACGGGCTCTACAGCCGGAACCGAACAATGTACAACGTTCACTAAGCTAGTCGCATCCAGAGCAGTGTCTAAAGCTGTTACATTCTCACTACTCTCAAATAAAGTCTGGATGCGTGTCTCTAATTCTGAAATCTTCTCCGTCAGCCTGACTATCTCCTTACATTTATCACATGTGAAGCCCTGTTCGCCAACGGAGACAGATACACTAAACATGAAACATGCGGTGCAGGTGACAATGACTGGAGAAGAAGACATGGCTTACCGTATTTGTTGATTAATCCAACTTACCAAAGTTGTTTGATGGAGTCTATTTACTAATCCAACTCACCACAGTTGTTTAGTGAACTCAGAAAACAGGAAACCGGGTGCAGAGATAGCAAGCTAACAGGCTAGCGAAAGCTAACGTGTGATAGTGATTTAGATTAAAAGCTAGTGATGTCAGCTTTAATGTGGTAGGCAGTGTTAGACAATATATAAAGATGAGTAGGTTATAATTAGCAGTTTAAACAACAGAGAATTATATCAAATAAAAATCCAAAAAGAGCAGAGCAGAGCACATGCGAGCACAGCAGCAGTAGCAAACAGGGTAGACAGGAGCAATCGAAGACAGGAGCAATCAATCCAAGCAGCCAAATAAAGGTGACTTGACTTGACTAATCAGGTAATTATTCTTATTCCTGAATCACTATTACATTTAGGGAATGTAACTGATCTCCATTCAGTTTCCACTGAAACACAAATTATAAAAAACATCTTGTTTATTGAGAAAATTACTGACGTGGCTATTTTGTGATATTTAAAGAGATTAGGGTCTACATAAGGTGAATCGTAAACTGACTGGTCACCAGCATTCATTAAAATATCATCTTTTGTGTTCAGCAGAAGAAAGACACGCATACAGGTATGGAACAACTTGAGGGTGAGTAAATATGACATAATTTTCATTCCAGGGTGAACTATCTTTAAATATTTTTTTTTGTTGAAAAAAAACAAGCTCTTTTATTCTTGAAGATTAACTTGTTATTTGAATGCTATGTAGTTTCACAGAAAATGAACTGAGATTTATGTAATGGTCTATGGACATAGCTCAGAGATGTTTATTCCTCTACATCAGGGGTGTCCAATCCTGCTCCTGAAGGGCCACTGTCCTGTAGAGTTTATCTCGAACCCCAATGAACCCGCTGAACCAGCTAATCAAGGTCTTACTAGGCATAGAAACTTCCAGGCAGGTGTGTTTAGGCAAGTTGGAGCTAAACTCTGTAGGACAGTGGCCCTCCAGGACCGACTTTGGACAACCCTGCTCTACATGTTTAGCTCCAGCACACCTGCCTGAAGTTTTCATTGATCCTAATGACTGTGATCAGGTGTGTTTAATTAGGGCTGGAGATAAACTCGGTGGGAAAAATTCTTTTGATATTGAAGCATTAATAGATTTTCGAAAACTAGAACAAATATACAGAATTAAACAGTACTATAATCATATTTTGAATATTTTGTGTTGAGCAACTTTATTTTGTCTGCGCCTTAACTGTTGGACCACCTGTAGTTATAATGACATCAGACTTCTGAAACAAATTTTATTTTTAAATGTTTTTTTAATGCTTTTGTCCTATTGTTTTGTCCTATTTTTATTTTTTTAAAGGATATTTTATATATTTTGTCTAAACTGTTAAATCAAATAAATTGACTCAACTGCTGAGAAGGTGTCATTTATGTTTTAAAAGGTTTTCTCAAAATTTGAAATGGTCCATTGAAGTGTAGTTGAAATATTAATGTTGTTTCAACATTAACTTGGTATATCAGATGGCAACATTGTTTTATTTTGTCATTACATTTCAGTTGTGTTTTCAGTTTCAACAAAAGTGATTTAGAATCAACATCACAGTCTAACATTGATCAAACAATATTACCAAATATTATTTTTGTTAATTTCAATATTGATTCAACATCAGTGATGTAGAATCAATCATAGTGTAATGTTGCTTCAGTAGCATTACCATAACCATTTTTATTTCACCATTGATTCAACATTAAATGCGGGTGCAAACGTGATATTGAACTAACATCAGTTCATAATGTTGATTCAATGATATTACTATTGATACAATTTTTTTTTTTTTTTTTTTTTTTTTTTCTGGAGGTGAGCGAGGAGCCAAAGGACGAGACCTTAGATAAGCTGGCACCAAGATGGACACCAAGATTGAGATGAAGGAGGGAGGGGCCAGGGTGGAGGAGGGAGGAGCCAGACGATGACCCAGAGCATAGCCAGGATGAATATAAACACTGATCAGCGAATATAAACAGAAGCTCAACCGAACCTGCAAGAACAAACCTCTTGCACAAGCTCAAACTTGCTGCGTAACTCAAGAATAAACCTCATTGGTTCTCGCATGTCAAGTATAGAATATGCTTGAGCTTCCGTTTACAACGACTGATGTGTGAGTTGAATATTTATGTGAGAATAAAAGCCTAAATTCAATATGTTCATCATATAAAGTGATCGTGTGTCTCTTCAGAACATTTGGACTAAACCACTCTTTTCATAAGGATTAGTTTTACCATCTCTTCATGAACTTTTTAAAGCGTCAAAGTGGTAGTTGCGTAGACTGTCAATGGAGGGACAGAAATCTTTTAGATTTCATTAAAAATATCTTCATTTGTGTTCCGAAGATGATCAACTTCTTCTTAATGTCAGCATTTTTTGGTATAAAGATTGCTTTTGCTTAGGTGGCCAAAATGTCCACCCAATAGAGAAAAGTTTTGCTCAGAAAAAAAAAAAAAAAAAAAAATTTTCAAATAGAGGGAACACTGTCTGCTGGTATGGAAAGTTATCCACCTCCTCACCACCAGAAATCCCTCTCTACTAAATATTGAGTGTTATCATGTTTTAGTTTGAAAAGGCCTATTTCTGCCCAATAAGGTGTGTGAAAGCAATATGTTGGAAATTTCATTCATCTTTACTTGCTCAGCTGGCACAAGACACAATTTGAAATCAGCCATTTGTGCTCATGGTTCCTCATCATGGGCCAATTACCATGTGACTAATATTCTAGAGCAGCAAGAACCAACAATGTCATGACAATGTAGATTGGCTGATGGAACCAAGAGAACACACAAGCCCTTCACTATAACTAACCTGAGCCGTAACATAAAAGGAAACAGACTGCTTGAGCAAGTCACCTGTGGCTTACACACTAAGGGTCCTATTTTAATGATCTGAGTGCATGGTCTAAACAGGGGCGGTGTTTCCGTATGGCAGAGTATTGCAGTTTCCATACCCTGGCATTCAGACAAGCAGAGGAAATAAACAGCTCATGATGCTGCTCGTAAGTTAAAAAAAAGCTAATTTAAACAGCCTAAGCCTAATGCCGTGTCCTAACCAGCCATGATGTGACAAGGTTTTTTAGTGGCAAACCAGACTCGACCCGAGATCAATCAAAAATCACAGCCAATCAGAAGAGCGCGTGGGTGGGCTCTCTCTACAAGCGCACTCATTGCATTCACAACAAAATAAGTGCAATATCATATTCCTAAATCTTACACCATTTTAGCATGATTAAAAATCCATACTGAGTTACTGAAACTATTTTTATTTTTTTATTTTTTTATAAACTTGAGTTGACGGTTGCACAGTTGTTTCGTTTAATTTATTTTCAAGATCTGAGGTGAATTATCCACTGTTGCTTTCAATAAGGCTATGTCTATAAAAGATCACAAAAATTATATTCAAACTCACTTTAAATTCTTTTTACATTAAATAAAGCACATAATCTGCACTTGTCATACTTTGTTTTTCCAGTCACAATGCCGCCGAAATAAAAAGTGTTTATAAAATAGAATCGTTGTGAATCACCGCTGTGGCTGTAGTACAAAAAAACTCTGATTAACATGGAAAAGATCATTTTTCTCACATGGTTAGGGCACAGTGAATTATAGGGCTCTTTCAGTATTTGCATTGATTTTGTATTGTTGATATGTCTATTGTAAAGTTCTTTTAGTGGATTTTTGTCCACATTTTGTTTAGATATAATATGATTATTTGGGGGTGGGTCCCTGTCGCTATAGTCCCAATATCATATTAAAGATACTCTAAGCGATGTCACGCATTTTTTAGGCCAAAACATTTTTTGTCACATACACTCACCTATAGGATTATTAGGAGCACCATACTAATACTGTGTTTGACCCCCTTTCGCCTTCAGAACTGCCTTAATTCTACGTGGCATTGATTCAACAAGGTGCTGAAAGCATTCTTTAGAAATGTTGGCCCATATTGATAGGATAGCATCTTGCAGTTGATGGAGATTTGTGGGATGCTCATCCAGGGCACGAAGCTCCCGTTCCACCACATCCCAAAGATGCTCTATTGGGTTGAGATCTGGTGACTGTGGGGGCCATTTTAGTACAGTGAACTCATTGTCATGTTCAAGAAACCAATTTGAAATGATTCGAGCTTTGTGACATGGTGCATTATCCTGCTGGAAGTAGCCATCAGAGAATGGGTACATGGTGGTCATAAAGGGATGGACATGGTCAGAAACAATGCTCAGGTAGGCCGTGGCATTTAAACGATGCCCAATTGGTATTAAGGGGCCTAAAGTGTTCCAAGAAAACATCCCCCACACCATTACACCACCACCACCAGCCTGCACTGTGGTAACAAGGCATGATGGATCCATCTTCTCATTCTGCTTACGCCAAATTCTGACTCTTTCCCAGTCTTCAACTGTCCAATTTTGGTGAGCTTGTGCAAATTGTAGCCTCTTTTTCCTATTTGTAGTGGAGATGAGTGGTACCCGGTGGGGTCTTCTGCTTTTGTAGCCCATCCGCCTCAAGGTTGTGCGTGTTGTGGCTTCACAAATGATTTCTACCCCAAAATCATTCTTGTCAGCTATTGGCTGGAGCATTGTTTATTATGTTTCGTGTTCCAGATTGCACCAGTTTGTTTTGGTTGCAGCTTGTGGAGCTTATGAGGACTACAGAGACCGTGTTTTTTTACAGTGTGTTCAGGGGACAGGCAGCTAGCAGATAGTGAAGACAAAACATTTTTTGGCTTAAAAACATGTGACATCGCTTAAAGCACCTTTAACATGATTATCATATCCCAATATCATATTGTAATATGATTATTCCCAAATAAATGATTATTTGTGAATGTTGTTGTTGTATGGCCAAAAGGACTCCGTACCCTAGGTTTTTGTGAAACGCCGCCACTGGGTCTAAAGTGCATGGCGCAGGTGCACTTAAAGCGTGTCGAATCCACTTTTGTTAACGACAGAATATGCGTCGGGCTGAAGCAAAAAAAAATATAAAAAATGCGTCGTGCCTGGCGTCACATTGCGCCGGGTGATAGGGCCCTAAGCAACAGACCCCATTAACCAGCAGCACATCACATTTACCTCTCTCAGGGACAGTCTCAGGGACAGCTGTAACTGATCCACTGGCTGTCACAAAACCATCTCATTGTCAAAGACTCTCGATTTATGAGGACTACTTATATATGTATTTATTCCAATTACCATTATGCCACTCAGGAATCTTCAGTACTGATAAACTTATCAGTGTCATATTGCTATTATATAAAATGTAGGGCAAATGGTGGTCAGAGCTTTTTGCATTTCATTTTTTGTTGGCATGACAACTAACAGAGATGACACATGGGGTTATAGAGAAGAGAGGCGGTCGTTATGAATGTGGTTGTTTGCTTGTAGAGATTTATTTCTTTGTAATCTTTTCTGGTAATCTCATATGGAATATAAAAGATTTTTTTAAATTATAGAAAAACTAAGCAGTGTGCTAGGTAATGATGCAGTGAGTAAATAGTTTTAGCTGTCATATTCATCACCCGTGGTATGTGTTCTTTCCTGTCTGTGTTATAATCTCAAACTGTCCTATTTCTATTGTACATTTTCCATTTAGTTGCTTAGCAACAATGCACTGCCAGAGGAAAGTCTGATGATAGGAATTACTGCTTCATTTTAAAACTAAAATAAAATATATAAATGAAATAATATTATCAGGTTAACTTCCCAAATTAGCCTGCCTGTTTATGACGCTGAAAAATATTTAGATAAATGATTAAAAAGTAAATATTTAGTGGTATACCTCTGCATAGTGGTACACATCTATTGCAATCCACACAGAGCTATGCTCTAAATTTGGTTTTGTGTGCCTTATCATGACAGTAGAGACTGACATGAAAGTATGTGAGGTGGAGAAGGGGGAACAGGATCGACAAAGGACCTTGGGTCACCGGAGGTGCAGTTGCACTATGTGTGCTAACCACTAGGCCATCAGCACCGACAAAATTGGAGAAATATTTAAACTTTGCTATAGAATATAGTGTTTACATAAAAAAAGAGGTATTTGTCTCTGCTGAAGTACACATAGACTATCAGTTTTGAATAATATTATGGATGATTCACATAATTAAACCATTAATGTATCATCAAAGTAGACATACCAAAAATGTATTAACCGCTGCAACAGTATCAAGTCATTGTAGTTGAACCCGAGAACTGCATCTGTATGATTTGCGAAAATATCATTCAATCCGTGATTGTAAACTTGGTCAGCTGATTCATTGAAAAGATCTTAAGTTCTTGAATTCAAATGACAGCTCTGATCGCATGTTAACAGTTCAATGGGATTTGGATATTTTGGATTTTAAGTGACATGATGTACTGTATAAATTATGACTTTTTATTTTGGTAAAATAAAACAATTGTGAGTTATTTCTTTAAAGTAAGTTATTACTTTAAAGTAATTCCTATCATCAGACTTTCCAGGCCCCATGTTCTTCCCCATGCACTCCCACACTGGAACAGAAGATCAGTGTCCTGAAGCATTTTATATTCCCACAAGACATGAGAACGTATGTGTGTATGTGTTTGTGTGATGTGTTTATGCGTGTCCCCAGTCCCGTTTTACCCACCCACACACCCACCCACATCACATAAAGCAGTGGATGGTTTGTTTACAAGCCCTCATCACTAGCACGCTGAACAGAGGCTTTAGTCTGTAAAAATCCAAATGTCTAAAATTTAAAAAATCTAAAATCTATTGTTTCCCGGACGGTTGCTGTGTCGCGATGTTGGAACAGGAAGAAAGTGTAGTGCCATTCAAAATGCTATTCTAGCCTTACTTGCCGCGACAAGTAGCTCAACGCCACTTCTGCTTTAGTGTTTTTCTGGTAAGAATGTCTTTTACTTGATGTCGTAATTTTCATTCAAAACACGTTCAATGCTAATAAAGGCGTGTTTTGATACTTTGCCTAGAGTGTACTTGTCATTCTGTATAATATCTAAGGTACAAGCTACAAACGTCACGCATTCTATATATTCCCTAGGCATTTACCTGCTTTTCACACATTGCCGGTAACATATACAAATATTTGTTAATAAACACTAAAACACTGACATATCTTAAAATACACTATTTTGCCAAAAGTATTGGGACGCCCCTCCAAATCATTGAATTCAGGTGCTCCAATCACTTCCATGTCCACAGGTGTATAAATCAAGCACTAGGCATGCAGACGCTTCTACAAACATTTGTGAAAGAATGGGTTGCTCTCAGGAGCTCAGTGAACTCAAGCGTGGTACTGTGATAGGTTGCCACCTGTGCAATAAGTCCATTCGTGAAATTTCCTCACTACTAAATATTCCACGGTCAACTGTTAGTGGTATTATAACAAAGTGGAAGCAATTGGGAACAACAGCAACTCAGCCACGAAGTGGTAGGCCACATAAAATCACAGAGCGGGGTCAGCGCATGCTGAGGGTCACAGTGCGCAGAAGTCGCCAACTTTCTGCAGAGTCAATAGCTACAGACCTCCAAACTTTGTGTGGTCTTCAGATTAGCTCAAGAACAGTGCATAGAGAGCTTCATGGAATGGGTTTCAATGGCCAAGCAGCTCATTCAAGCCTTACATCACCAAGTGCAATGCAAAGTGTCGGATACAGTGGTGTAAAGCACGCCACCACTGGACTCTAGAGCAGCGGAGACGTGTTCTCCGGAGTGACGAATCACGCTTCTCTCTCTGTCAATCCGATGGACGACTCTGGGTTTGGTGGTTGCCAGGAGAACGGTTCTTGCCTAACTGCATTGTGCCAAGTGTAAAGTTTTGTGGAGGGGGGATTATGGTGTGGGGTTGTTTTCAAGGGTTGGGCTTGGCCCCTTATTGCTTCATTATACCAAGACATTTGGGACAATTTCATGCTCCCAACTTTGTGGGAACAGTTTGGGGATGGCCCCTTCCTGTTCCAGCATGACTGCGCACCAGTGCACAAAGCGTCGGTCCATAAAGACATGGATGAGCAAGTTTGGTGTGGAGGAACTTGACTGGCCTGCACAGAGTCCTGACCTCAACCCGATAGATCACCTTTGGGATGAATTAGAGTGGAGACTGCGAGCCAGGCCTTCTCGTCCAACATCAGTGCCTGACCTCACAAATGCGCTTCTAGAAGAATGGTAAAATATTCTCATGAACACCTTGTAGAAAGCCTTCCCAGAAGAGCTGAAGCTGTTATAGCTGCAAAGGGTGGGCCAACTCCATATTAAACCCTACAGATTAAGAATGGGATGTCATTAAAGTTCATGTGCATGTAAAGGCAGATGTCCCAAAACTTTTGGCAATATAATGTCAGTGCCATTGTTTTGTCTCAAGATGCACACCAGTATTTTTTATTCTCATAAGGAACATTTATAAAAGCTCCTTAAATGTCCTAATTAAACTAAGTCCTAAGCCTGGCTTAATCTAAGCCCTGTCTGTGAAACCAGGCCATAATTGACTGTTCACCCAGGCAACAGATTTCTTTCTCTACCGGTTTCATTGTGATCTTTTTCTTCTCACATAGTAAATAATTTAATTTATATCAATTTTCAATGTCCATTTATTAATTTATTTGATGAGTAGCTGTGTAATAAATGGCTCCACTTAGCGTAGGCATCCTGATTGCCCTGTCGGGTTTATTTTGTGGTTATGACTGGCGGAGTGAACGTTATCCCTTACATAATTTGTTGGTGAGAGAGAAAGAGAGAGCGAGAGGGAGGGAGGGAGCAAGGGAGTGAGGGCAAGAGTGTGTCAGTGTTTCTCTCTTCACTCTGTACACTCTTTGCTGTGGGTATCATGGACACGGAATCATCATATCAGCAGGTAAAGAATCTGTTCCTAAGGTTATACCGAAGCTTCTGCTGAATGTTTTGGTGTGTGTGTGAAATTTAATTGCATTGTCTTTTTTTGGGTCTGAATTCTGTTTTTTTCTTTACACAATGTCAAATATTTTTCATTAGCAAAACTAAAAAAAGGAGACCACTTGCATTGTATGACATATTGTGAGTATTAGTAATGTAAGTAAACAATTTTGCTTAAGTGCTTAAGTATCTTTTTTTCAAGGATGTTTTAGTAGTTTTATCAGAAGATAAGGTGAAAATACAGATAAAGTGTTCTTTTGCTAGTAACAGTTCTCATCTCTGTCATTGAGATTTTGCCAACCGAATGAATTTGCTGGATCTGGAGCTCAGATGAACAGGAAGTTACAAGAAGTGGTGTGTCATTTTGATGGTGTGATAAAAATACACAAAATGCTAATGCTTATACTGAATGCTAGCAAGGTTTGGACACCAGTATTCATATCAAAACCGATTCATTAAGTGAAGCACAACAAAAAGAACATTTTGTTATAAGTGGACAGGTAAAGGTAAATCCTATCAATTTACCACCTTTAAAGCTCATATGCAGTATTACGAGTGCTGCATGACGAAAGATGAAAATTAAATGTGTGTTGGATTGAACCTTTACTATTAAACTGATAACAAATTCATATTTTATCATTCATATGTTGATTTGTAACAGAGCAGAATCTCTGGTGAAAATGCAGAGGGTATCACAGACAAACACTTTATTTTCATTAGTGGTCGTTGAAACAGATAATGCATATATTCTCTTTTCCATTAATTAATGTGTTTTCTTTGATCCTCCTCCATGTTCACTGCCTCATTTCACCCTCTCACTCCATTTTTTCAAAGAGTTCTCTCTTTCGCCCACACAGCACATTGTTGTACCTGCCAATTCGCAGCACCCACACACACTCTCGCCCACTAACACCCATCCACTAACACCCATCCACACTAATGCAGTGATGCCCTGAGCCAACACACACACACACACATTAACACCAAACCACAACAATGCAAAAGAGCAAAGATGCCTTCAGCACTGATGAGCTCGTCCTGAACTCTTATACAGAGAGAGAGAGAGAGAGAGAGAGAGAGAGAGAGAGAGAGAGAACATCACTACGCAGATGAAAAAAAAGCACCCTATAAATTTGAAATTGTTTGGTCAAAACATGTTGGAACCTTGGTAACATTTTGTAACATTCAGGAAACCCTACTAACAATCCAGCATAAACCAGCATGAATTCCATATTGGTCCAGGGCTGGTTTATGCTGGTTAGAGCTGGCATTGTCATGCTGTTCTCAAGCGAAACTAAGCTGGTGTACCTGGTTCACCAGCACTTCCAATTCCTATGCTGGTCCCAGCATGCAAAACATACCTTATGCTGTTGACCAGCAATTCTGCATTTTTCAGGACTCCGGACAGGTGACTTTGGGAGTTGGTGGTGCAGGGACCATCAGTGGATCTGAACCTGGGCCTTAGCACAGGTGGCAGACCCGGACATGGGCAGTGGAGCAGTGGTGGATCTGGGTCTGAGCCTTGAAACAATGTCGGAACTGTTCCTGGGACTTGGAGTTGTGGTGGACCCAGTCCCGAATCATGGAGCAGTGGCCTTTATGCAGTTGCGGACCCAGAATTTGGTCTTGTAAAGTGGCGGACCCAGATTGGGGCCTTGGGGCAATGCAGACACAGACCACAGGGTAATTGCAAGGCTGTGAAAGAATAGGACCAAGAGGCTGTTGCAGGGCATGGAGCAGGACCGACTGTGACAGGGCATGAAATAGAACAGGACCGTGAGTCTGTGACAGGGCATGGAGCATGGCCAGATGAGACAGACAGGGGAGGAGAGCCTGGTGAAATAGACATTGAAGCATGACCTAGTGAGACTCACAGGGAGTGAGGGCAGACCTGGAAGGCACAGGGGCACAGGAATATACAACATGGGCCAGCATTCAACGGCTGAATGGAAAGTCCACGCCTTTCTCGACTCTATACAGTAAGCATAGTCCAGTCTTTAATCCCCCACACAGTTCTTGCCCCAGCCACTCCTTCCTAACTCGTACACTCCGCCAGAAATAGCATACGCATGGGGAATACATTATGGAATATAATGGAGAAATATACATGTACTGTTGGCGCTTTTGGCATAACACTATCATCCAGTGATGATAGGATGTGCTTTTCCACATCCACAAACTGTTTAACATCTGTAAATATTCTCTCATATGATAATCTTGGTGCAATCTAGGTGTTTTTTGGCCATGCGATGCCAGGCGCGACACAAGTGTTTTTGCTAGTTTCAGCCCGACGCAGTTATCATTTTCACGTCCAGCACCACATTGTTTAAATAGCAAATGCACTCACGCCCATCTGTTCACCCATGGGCATCCTGGTCTGAAATCGAGGTGTGTTCAGGCCAAGCGGCAACCTCCCCCAGTTTCTCTTGAAGCTGATACGGAAGTGACTTAAACTGCAATTCATTGACTGACCACTAGAGACAGGCTCCAGAAGGGAGCAGAATCTCATTGAGCTCCATGTTAAAATGCTCAACTTTACAGCAGAAAAAAAACATGTTTACAGCCTGGGACAAACTGTGGTTTTGGTCTATACACCTAATTTTGCCCTTCATGACAACTGTGAGGGGGGTGAATTTTTTTTATAACTCATTTGTTTACATTATATAAAGCCTTAAAGTTCTGCATAATTAAGGGCGTGGCCACTTTGAGTGACAGGTGGATTGCCGTTTGTCTGCTGTCTGTTAGTCATCACGTCACCTCAGCTCCGCCCACATCCCGCCTCTTTGCTCATTTTCAGTTATCCGGGCGTGTTAGTAATATATGCCTATAGGCGGGTGCACTACACACATACACTTTGCTTTTTACACACACAGAGATGCGCAGCAGCACACAAACATTTTTAAATATTAAAAATAAAAGGATTCCTCTCTGGAGAAGCGTTCAGTCTTTCCGCACGCAAATTTGGCCATGTAGTAGTGAATCCGCCATGGTGCAAGCGCAGCTGGCTTTTAAAGGGAATGGGAGATGAGACTCTGATTGGTTTATTGCACGTTACACCAAAAACTCACCCTTGATTCATTAAGAGACTAGGTACAACCCTTTTGGACCAAAGTGGATTTGGACATGCCCTAAGTGCACCTGTGCCATGAGCTTCAGACCATGCGCTCAGATCATTAAAATAGGGCCCTTAAAGTGCCTGATGTGACTGATGTGAAAGTACTTCTCTGCTCTTGACTAACCCGCTGCTCTCTCCTTGGCACCTCATCTCACTGCTACTAGGTGAAGTACAGTATGCTACAGAAGTAATATGGTAAAGTTAGTGCAGTTGTGGAGAGGTTCACATGCAAATGTCTACCTCAGTGTGATATCACTGGACATAGAAGAAAAGTATTTTTGGCATCATGTTTTTTTTTTTTTGTTTTGTTTTTTCAGTATGGAGGAGGATGAGTTGTAAAAGAGTACAACAACCTCTTATATGTAAAAGTTGAGAATTTTGATTCCTTATATCATGACTTCTTTAATGGAACAAACAAGGAACCAGAAACATTCAGAGGAATCAGAATCAAACCCAGAACTCTTGAATTCTGTAAAAAAAAAAAAAATAATAATAATAATAATAATAATAATAATAATATATATATATATATATATATATATATATATATATATATATATATATATATATATATATATTTTTTTTTTTTTTTTTTTTTAACAATCTAGGTTCTGCAGGTTGACAACAAACAACAACAACAAAAAAAAAAAAACAACAACAACAATAAAATGCTTCTCTTTATACATTGCCAGCACCAGTAGGTATTCAAGCAATCTAAACATTTAGAGCCATCGCAGAGCCATTACTGGGAAATCTTCTTTCATTGACCCAGAAAGAGAAGCTGAAAGAAATCCTGGGGCATTTTTCAGATGTATTTACACCTCTCCCCTGAAGAATAAATGTCATACAGCATGATGAAGTGACGATAGAGCAGCTCTAAAGAGGCTATGCATAAGATTCAAAGTGAGGCCAAGTAAGGTTCAAAAACCAGGCAAGTTCAAAAGATGTTGGAACTCAGGTGATAGAGGAATCAAAAAGTCTATGGTCTAGCCCCATTGTGATTATCAATAAGCTGGACCACACCATGAACACAAGGTCCTGATTCTATGGAGGAGCTAGAGGGTGCTGAGTAGGCTACACTCAATCGAAAGCAAGAACACTGTCTGTTTAAAATGTTATAATAGTATATCGGCCACAACGATTTGGCTACGCATGTGTTTTTGCAGCATTGAGCAATGTAGCCAATCACACGTCTGTTGATCTCTTGAACACACTGGCCTATCAGAAGTTTTTGTTCAATGCTGAATTCTGTATGCATGCAAATCCTCCCGTTTTATTACACAGCTCTGTGGAGTACTTGATTCTGATTGGTTAATCGTGCATTCCAGCGGTATGTTATTCCCAGATAACAACCGCCAAAGTGAATAACACACCGCTCATCCGTGTACTATGAGTTATCTTGGCCGATACTACTTATATGCTTAACGTGTCACTCCGCTGTTGACTGTCTGCACTGTAAAAAAGGAGTGTCTAAAAACAAGATAAAAACACTATATCGGAGGGGAAAGGTACTCAAAACAAGTGAAATTATCTGTCCATGCAGCAATTAAGATGGTTAAATCTTAAGCATGTCTACAGAGGTATTTGGAAGACTTAAAATAAGCCGAAAATGCTGGTTTTAAGATCAGATTACTTAAATTTTAACTTTTTACAGAGCCAAAATAAGTGAAATATACTAAATATAAGCAATTACATATTTTGTTTTCTTACTTTTAGCAAATTCAGCTGAAGATTAGTAAAACAAATATATTAATTAAATTTAGAGAAAGAATACTCAGTATTAGTGAAGAATGACTAAGCTCAAGCTGGTTTATCTTTTTGTGTGACTCTTGAATCAAGCAACTTGAGTTTGTTACTAAATCTTAAAACAAGATTTATTTTGATGAGAATTTGGGGAGAGATAATATATCTTATTTTAACAGTTATTTACCTCATTTTAAGATTCCTGCCTATTTGAGACAAAATTTGCAGTGTGGCGCCATCTTGTGACTGAAAAACACTTAAACACCACGGGTTACAATGGAATACTTCAAGGGTTAGTTCACCCAAAAATGTAAATTACCCCATGATTTACTCTCCCTCAAGCCATCCTAGGTGTAAATGACATTCTTCTTTCAGATGAATACAATCAGAGTTATATTAATATAGGCCTGGCTAATCCAAGCTTTATAATGGCAGCGATTGTAGCTCTGTTTTTGAAGTCCATAAAAGTGCATCTGTCCGTCAAATAACGTGCTCCACACGGCTCTGGGGTGTTAATAAAGGCCTTCTGATGCGAATCGATGAGTTTGTGTAAGAAAAATATCCATATTTAAAACTTTATAAAGTAAAGTTTCGGCCAATCACCTTCCGTATTCAATTTATGGAAAAAGTGTTGAAAGTGCCTCTGCAGTTCAAAATGTTTATGCTACCAGTTACACTAGTCAAACGTAGCACAAACATTTTGAACGGCGAGAGGCACTTTCAGCACTGCTTAAAGCAGTTTGGAACTGTTTTTGCATAAGAGCTAATAAAATATTTAAACTCAAAACAATATTTTGTGTCTAATTTACTTGAGACAAGTAGCCGTGTAATAAGTGGGATAATGTACGTCCAGCCGGTTGTTATCGCAGAATAAACCCCTTCAGAGTGACGCCTTCAGAGTGATCAGTCTTTCTGGGTTTATTCTGCGATAACAGCCAGCTGGATGTACATTATCCCTTACATAATCAAAGTGTAGACACAATGTAAAATATATTCATTATGCAGTATACACTCACCTAAAGGATTATTAGGAACACCTGTTCAATTTCTCATTAATGCAATTATCTAATCAACCAATCACATGGCAGTTGCTTCAATGCATTTAGGGGTGTGGTCCTGGTCAAGACAATCTCCTGAACTCCAAACTGAATGTTAGAATGGGAAAGAAAGGTGATTTAAGCAATTTTGAGCGTGGCATGGTTGTTGGTGCCAGACGGCCCAGTCTGAGTATTTCATAATCTGCTCAGTTACTGGGATTTTCACGCACAACCATTTCTAGGGTTTACAAAGAATAGTGTGAAAAGGGAAAAACATCCAGTAAGCGGCAGTCCTGTGGGCGAAAATGCCTTGTTGATGCTAGAGGTCAGAGGAGAATGGGCCGACTGATTCAAGCTGATAGAAGAGCAACTTTGACTGAAAAAAACACTCGTTACAACTGAGGTATGCAGCAAAGCATTTGTGAAGCCACAACACGCACAACCTTGAGGCTGATGGGCTACAACAGCAGAAGACCCCATCGGGTACCACTCATCTCCACTACAAATAGGAAAACAAGGCTACAATTTACATGAGCTCACCAAAATTTGACAGTTGAAGACTGGAAAAATGTTGCCTGGTCTGATGAGTCTCGATTTCTGTTGAGACATTCAGATGGTAGAGTCAGAATTTGGCGTAAACAGAATGAGAAGATGGATCCATCATGCCTTGTTACCACTATGCAGGCTGGTGGTGGTGTAATGGTGTGGGGGATGTTTTCTTGGCACACTTTAGGCCCCTTAGTGCCAATTGGGCATTGTTTAAATGCCACGACCTACCTGAGCATTGTTTCTGACCATGTCCATCCCTTTATGACCACCATGTACCCATTCTCTGATGGCTACTTCCAGCAGGATAATGCACCATGTCACAAAGCTTGAATCATTTCAAATTGGTTTCTTGAACATGACAATGAGTTCACTGTACTAAAATGGCCCCCACAGTCACCAGATCTCAACCTAATAGAGCATCTTTGGGATATGGTGGAACGGGAGCTTCGTGCCCTGGATGTGCATCCCACAGATCTCCATCAACTGCAAGATGCTATCCTATCAATATGGGCCAACATTTCTAAAGACTGCTTTAAGCACCTTGTTGAATCAATGCCACATAGAATTAAGGCAGTTCTGAAGGCGAAAGGGGGTCAAACACAGTATTAGTATGGTGTTCCTAATAATCCTTTAGGTGAGTGTAGACAACTTCATTGATTATAATGTAAGTTTTCACAAGAGTGCACCAGAAGACGGTGAGATTGCGATTAACTAATATGACGGACAGCTTTTTAGTGATTCTAAAGGGAGCACAGTTTGTGCGCTTTCTATATATAATCCTGGCACATACATACCGCATACTGGGATTCACCCTCAAAATTGCAATTATTAACATAGTGGTACCATCTGCACTTTACTAGAGCACCATCACTAATTTCAGAAGCACCCTTAGTGATTTGATTCTGGAACTGGGCCTGCTTCAGTGATTCCTTGTCAGTGGTCCCAACGCTGGTCCTGGAGTAAGCACAGTTTAGATGTCTCCCTAATCAGTAACACCTGATTCAACTCATCAGACCTCAGATGAGTGTGTCAGAAGAGAGAAACATCCAAAATGTGCAGAACTGGGGGTACTCCAGGACCAGGGTTGGGAACCACTACCATATATCATGACTTTTTTTAATGGAACCATTAAGGAACCTGGAACATTGGGAGGAATCAGAACACAGAATTGTTAACCGCTGATTTGATTCTGGTACTGGGCCTGAAACAAACCCTGGGTGTTTCCCTTTGGCTTGTATGGGGAACCTTGCACCTACAAGTGATTAATGGATGTTGCAGCCTTACCAAACATATATGAAACCTTTGTGGACAAGGTTAGCCAGATACTACTGTTTGATTCATTCTTAACTTCTCCTCAATAGCTTTTACTCTAAAGGACCTGACAAAGAAGTGACAGGACGAGAGAGTGGTGTTGACTGGGGTTCTCAAAGAGCCAAAAACAGAGGCGTTTCTACATGCCTCAAAATTTCATCAGACCCTTCATCTTTCAGACGGACACATCAGAAATTGGACTTGGGGCTGTCCTTTCACAGCCAATACAAGGTAAGGAGAATCCTGTGATTCATTAGCCATAAGCTGTCTCCTGCATCAATGCAGCTACAATAGACAGATGCATTGACCATTAAATGGGCTATCCTGTAGCCAGGATACTACTTGTTAGGTAAGTGGGCAGTGACAGCAAATGGCAAAGCTTATTGCCTATTCAGGATGTTTCCCCTTTGTCAGGTCTCGTGAGTTACTGGTACATCACAGCCCCCTTTACCTTTTTAGTTCCTCATCCTTTTACCACCTTTTGGTCCTTTGAGCATCCCCCAACTTACTATTACCCTCCTGACTCTTCTAAAGAAAACTTCTTAGGGTTACGTATGTAACCTGGTTCCCTGAGATGGGAACGAGATGCTACTTTAGACATAATCAGCTTTGAACTCTCTGAAGGAAGATGTCCAGGCATGCCCTAAGCATGGCAATGTGACGCAGCATGTCGTTCCCATCTCAGGGAACCAGGTTACATACGTGCAGTTGTGGAGCTTTGGGGCTAGGGCTTGCATTGACTAGTCAAGTAGTCAAGAGATCGACTGCTTCAACCACTAGTCGGCGCTGTCGGAAACAATCGACTACTCGAGCGTGCATTAACCATAATTTAATTCAAAATAGCGAACGCCACCAACAGACACCACACATCAAATGTGTGGAAGTAATTCATCAAGGATGACAAAAATATTGTAATTTACCAACTCTGTAAGACTACTTTAAAATACAACAGCAGTACCACAGCTCTGCACAACCATCAACGATTGAAACATCTAACAACAAAGGCAAATGTTAGTGAGACGCACACCACGAAGCAAACGAGCATCAGTGAATTCTGTAAACGCCTGATTACAGAGAGGAGAAGACAGGTAATAACAGATTTACTTGTGGATTTTATAGTGGAGGATATAAGACCTCTCTCTGCAGTTTCAGGAGAGCGATTAAGAGGAATGATCAACATCTTTGAACCCAGTTACACTGTTCCATCGAATGCTACACTCTGGAAAGCCATGCACATATAGTTTGCATATGTGACGTGAATGTTAGGATTACAATGTCACGTACAGCTATTTATTTGGCTTTACTCTCTTACATGAAAATTAAAATACGTCATAATTATAATGTTTTGAGAGGTTACTTATGCAATTGTTGCATTAGGCTATGAATTAATAAACATTTATTGATAAGAACTATTTAACGTCTTCATTTACAGTAGCATGAACCACGAGTAGTCAAGTAACTCAAGTATTGTTTTGATAAAAAATCGACTAGCATAAATCAGTAGTAGTGCAACCCATACCTAAGACATTCCCTTTCAAGGGAGCTCAGTGATGCGCTATGGTGCTGACAGCTGCTCTACACATCCTCTTTCTGTCAAATCAGCCTACTAGTATCCCGGACTCAACCAAATACATGAAGGGAGCATGCAAGGTAACACCTCTGCATTCCAGACCCAATCCCAATTATATTTTACACCCCTTCGCCTACCCCTACCCCTACCCCTACCCCTACGCTTACCCCTTCCCCTTGCCCCTTGAAACAGAGTGGCAAGGAGTAGGGGTGAAAATATTCCCCTAAGAAATGGGACACCACTACTACACCATTATACATCATCATACGTCATCATACCTTGTTTCTTTTATTAGTGTCCTGTAACATTTAACCAGTATGAACAGTGGTGAAGTGCATAGGCTATATCTAACAGAAATCATGTGCGAGAACTTATAACAAATTACTCCCTCCCAGCGTTGTTTTGCGGTGTATTAGGACTAAACAGCGCTTGTTTTCAGTTCAAAAACACATGAGCTATTGAGTTTTCTAAGATGTTTCAGGTAAAGCCGCTTTTCCGATGGGCCAAACTGTTCTCCTTGTTTGTTTGTTGATATATTGTTTTCTACTGTGGTGCTGCAATAATGGAGCTCTTTGCAATGTAATACAAATAGTCAGTTGTTGCCTTGGAGATGCAAGAGTTTACAGATGTTACGTGATATAAATATCGACAGTGTTATTAAGGATGACCGGATATTTTTTTTACTGTATTATTAATTATTAGTTTATTATCGCTAAAATGGTTGTCTATGGAGAAACTGGCATCCAGACAACACATAAGTGATCAATCCCAAGTGGCAGATTCACTACACACATTCTAGCAGCACGGTAGTCTGTGAATGCAGGGAAATTCATCATACCCCTTTGCTCGTAGTGTGGTTCTGAAAAATCTTTGTTTGAAGCGCTATCTGGCCCTTCCCCTTAACCCTACCACTCCAGCCAAAAGAGAATCAAGACCCCCTTACTCTTTCATGTGAACACGCAAAACAAAGGAGTAGGGGAAAGGGAAGGGCTAAGGGGTAGAAATGGGATTGGGCCTTAAATGTGCTGGAGAGGGCAACAGATGAGAGAATGGATCACTAATCGTGATTCAGTCCACCTCGCCATGCCAGAGTGCCCTAATATGACCTTTGATTAACCTGAAAGGAGTGTTCCTAAAAGCAACCCATCCACAGGGGAACATATAACCTTGCTTTAATCCCCAATCTGATGAATTGTGGAGGGCAATAGATGAGAGAATGGGCTGCCACTTGCAACTTGGTCCACTTCAGCTCTCACCTACCGAGCCTTATACCTGTAAAATATCCACAAGGGAGCATAGCCCTGCTTTAATCCACAATCTGATAAATTGGGGAGGGTGAAAAATTAAAGAGAAGAGTGGGTTGCTCTTTCATCTCTGTCCACCTCATCTCACATCTGCCAGGCTCTATACCCTAAATCCTCATAGGGAGGAGAACAAAGGTTCTTTCAGGAAATCTGCCAAGGAAATATCCTCCAGCTCCAAACTGGATCGGGCGAAGGTGGAAAGTGGGACAAACTAAGGTTATGCAACTCACGTCTGTTTTGACAACCTTCTTATCTCGTGGACCATAAGGGAAGAGTGCTGACATAATCACGTCTACACCATCACCTACAATTTTGGAGGGGCAGCCGGCAAGAGATTATGATGCCTGTAGGCATACAGAATGCTTTCTGCTCTTCTAGCTGTCCATCACCACGCATCAGCTTCTGCTTTAGCAAGAGAAAACTGAAAGACTGTTTACCGACGAATTAGTTGGGGAGTGCACTGGCATGCTTCATGCATATAATTCCTAGACTTAAAATGCTGGAGAGGGCTGCCAACGGGAGAGCAGGACACCGTAGTCTACTTTGCTCTCAACGCTGCTCTTCGCAGACCCTTTAGGGGAGCTGGCTGATACTGTTTTAGGCCCGGTGTGTAATGCAGGCACCCTTTTATATGCACTCCATGTGACTTCATAGGACTGCCGTCAGACGATCAGATTGGCATGACACTGGTCCACAATGAAAGCATTCCCATAGCGTCAAGACCATGACCCATCTCAGGGAATTTGCACTACAGCTTCTTCCATTCAGTAGTTTAACGTCTTAGAGTAGTCTTCTTCTTCAGCCTTTTACTTTATCTTTCAGCCAGCAAAAAATGTGTAGAATTGTTTTGTTATAGTAATGTGTCTTTTGGTTGTATTTTGATTGTGTTGTACACTTAAATGCCAGCATGACATGGTGGTTTAAATGATGCTTGTTTTGTTTGTAAAATTGACGGTATAGATGTTGCACTGCTTTCTGCAATCACTAATGCTACAAGCAATAACCAAAAAGAGTGTTTTTTTGTTGTTTTGTTTTTTTTCAGTGGTGTGGCAACAGAAGATGCAAATCACTTCCTTTTTGATTTTGTCGATCTAAATGAGTTGTGTCTGCTTTTATCTTGTTCTCGTTCTCAGCTTTGGTACTCAAAGGGTTTTTGATGTGCTGCTGTGGGTTATTGTGAACATGAGGAGCTGTTTCAAAGAACCATGGAGGGGGTGGCATAGATTATTCATGGACGCCTACACGGTTACACAAATACAAGATATGAACAAACATTAGACACACACATTTTTTTATTTTTTTTATTTTTAGAATAAAAAAGCATTTGCTTTATTTTATGAAGATATTTTCCAATTGAGATTTGAATGGATTTAGCTTCATATTTTTGTCCCTAAACCATAACAAGGCATGTACACACGTGAAGAGGTAGATCTGCTCTGATGCTGTTGCATATAAATATGTTTCATAAATTCAAGGCAATTTTACAAAGGGAGAGAAAAAAAGCATTTTTATCATTGTACTTCAGGCAGAAAAATGTCAGTGAATATTGCTGTAATAAATGAGACCTTACTTTATGTATACAATTTCAAATATTGTGATGAGTTTAATGAAGTCAAAACTAGAAAATCACAAACTAGAACCAAGAAAAGAAAAAAGGCTTATACTGTATCATGGATGAGTCACTCTTCAGAGCTAACACTGTGCTTCCTTTGAAGTATCACTTCATTTCCCAGTCTCAACTTGACTCTTTCAAACTTTAATGAAACATCCTCATCCCAGCGACAGATTAATCCCTTCATGGATGAGAATATTCCCACACTGACGTCAGAACTATGTGTTTAACAGAATATGTTTCTTATTACACCCATTACAGCTCAGCATGCTAAATTACATGAGCAGAAAGTAATAATTGAGTTTTTAATGTTTTCAAAGGCTTTCTTTAATTTGTTTCTTCAATTAATTCACAATATGTAGAATTAATTACAAGTTTAGGCAAAATTCAGAATTGAAAACACACTCCCTTTCAATTGGAAAAGAGTTAGAATCTGAATTGCATTGGCCATACCTCACAGGCTGTTGAATCCGAAAGCCTCTTTGTGTATTTGTTTCTTCTAATAATAATAGGAATATTTTTTTTTCTGAGATTTAACATATATAAGTTCCAATAACAAAAGTAAAATATAGCTGCAAAAGATGAATGTAGATGAATTGCATGTATGCAACAGGACAGTATCAAATGAATGTGAAGATGTCATCTGCAGCTCAAAACTTTATTTATCTGAAGCATTTATCTTAAAGCCATTTTCATTTGTATAATTTATTTCTATAATGTGTGTTGTCTTCTAACCTTTAAAATAGTGCATTTGTGTGAACTGTTGTGCATAAACACGAATGTAAAATGTTTTGTAGAACTAAAACTAAAACCAAGTAAATATATCATGTTATATTTTTGAACATATTATAATAGCATGATACTGGAAAGCAGAAATACTACACCGAAAATCATATTAAAGTCCCAGTGAACTGGAAGGAGCAAGTGAGTTTTCTTTCCAAGTGAAAGGGAATATTGAACAGAGAGCAGGGTTTTACTTCAGCGCTCCTCCTCTCCACCTCGCGCTCATAGCAGACTAACGGTTGGAGGAGTGGTTAAGCATTTTCCAACCTAAGCCGTCAAACTGACATCATCTGAGAAGGAACGCCGTTTCCAGACTGGAAGTTACTTTTCAGATTTTGATTAAAGATTACCATGACAAACTATTTTTTTCTGTGTATTAACTTGCACGGATTAATTGTTCACCCTAAGACCTGTAATATGTGCTAACAAAGTAAATAGGGTCAATTTTGATTTCATGAAGACTTTAAACAACATGTTAGAGTAATGAATCGAATAATTCTTGAATTGCAGGTTCTTCTTACCTGGTTTCAGGTTATATGAGAATGTGCTGTCTGTACTATTACTTATATACTTGCAGTTTAACACAAGTGTTTGTTTTATTATAACACAACAGTAAATAAGTGTGCCTTTATAGAATTTCTGTAATATACACCGATCAGGCATAACATTGTTATCATATATTATCCTATATATATTAGATTAAAGCTGCTGTCCGTTATTTTACTTTTGTGTTCAAGATTTACAAAAATTATATAATGAGAATGTACAACATGGATTAATTTTCCAAACCGTGTTTTTGTCTTACTCTGCATCATTATGGTACACTTATAATAAGTGTTTATATTGGGACTATTTCAGAACGGACTGGTAGGAGCCGCTGTGGAGGAGCACAGTCCCTGCGTGACTCGCCATAGACATTAAACAGAGAGAAGTAGCTCCAGCTGCAATGTTCTTCTGCAAGACGCATGCACTTCTATTTATTAACCACTATAGCGCAAAAAGTTACTGACTGCAGCTTTAAAATATATTTACATAATTTATATATTATCCTAATATTGTGTTGGTCCCCCTTTTGCTGCCAAAACAGTGCTGACCCATTGAGGCATGGACTCCTCTAGACCCCTGAAGGTGTGCTGTGGTATCTGGCACCAAGATGTTAGCAGCAGATCCTTTAAGTCCTGTAAGTTGTGAGGTGGGGCCTCCATGGATCGGACTTGTTTGTTCAGCACATCCCACAGATGCTCGATTGGACTGAGATCTGGGGAATTTGGAGGCAAAGTCAACACCTCAAACTCGTTGTTGTGCTCCTCAAACCATTCCTGAACCATTTTTGCTTTGTGTCAGGAGCATTATCCTGCTGGAAGAGCCACAGCCACCAGGGAATACCGTTTCCATGAAAGGCTGTACATGGTCTGCAACAATGCTTAGGTAGGTGGTACGTGTCAAAGTAACGTCTACATGGATGGCAGGACCCAAGGTTTCCCAGCAGAACATTGCCCAAAGCGTCACACTGCCTCCACCGGCTTGCCTTCTTCCCATAGTGCATCCTGGTGCCATGTGTTCCCCTGGGCACCCTGACTGGTCTGCGGCTATGCCGTCCCATACGCAACAAACTGTGATACACTGTGTATTCTGACACCTTTCTATCAGAACCAGCATTAACGTCTTGAGCAATTTGAGCTCCAGTAGCTC
This sequence comes from Paracanthobrama guichenoti, assembly GCA_018749465.1. NCBI lineage: Eukaryota > Metazoa > Chordata > Actinopteri > Cypriniformes > Gobionidae > Paracanthobrama > Paracanthobrama guichenoti. The sequence continues at coordinate 24,619,647 of CM031967.1, forward strand.
GTCTGTTTGATCGGACCCCACGGGCCAGCCTTCGCTCCCCACGTGCATCAATGAGCCTTGGCCGCCCATGACCCTGTCTCCGGTTCACCACTGTTCCTTCCTTGGAGCACTTTTTATAGATACTGACCACTGCAGACCGGGAACAACCCACAAGAGCCCCTTACGCTTGGAACTTTGAGGACAAAATGTTCACTTGCTGCCTAATATATCCCACCCACTAACAGGAGCCATGATGAAGTGATGATCAGTGTTATTCACTTCACTGGTCAGTGGTCATAATGTTATGCCTGATATATTATCTTGCAAAAAATTATAAAATTGCCTCTTAATTTTAAGTGGACAGCAATATATTTAATCATGTCTCGCAACTTGAAGAAATATGTTTATATATTTATTTGGAGTATATAAAAGTTAAATAAACATTTAATCATCTATAAGCATTTAACAGATTTATATGTACACTAATTAAAAACTATGTATTTATTTCCATGATGGAAATGACAGCACTGATATCATAGCCATCATCTTTTATTTGAAATGGCCGATGGTTTATAATTTGCTGTTAGCCTCCTGAGCTTGATGAATTCATGAAACTAAGCATGTTTGCTCAGAATGACTTACTCTCCATATGTACAAACAAAGTTTGGAGAAGTTTGGACTTTATGCACACAAGATATAGGCATAATAGGCCATACCAATCTGCTAAATGGCTTAATAGATAAAAAAATATTTTCATAACTTTTTGTCAGCATGGTCTAGAGCCGATGTGTGCATACAAATCCAAATACACATACTAACAAATTAGAATGATGGATACTGTTTTTAGATAACCATAAAAATAGATTTACTATTGTTATGGCTTAAAGCAAGAAATCAGAAGAAACAAGACATTCTTTCACCTTGATGAATTATTAGCTAAAACATAAAGTTGTTTATTATAGCGCCACCCTGTCTGCCCAGGCAGCTCACCAAAAGCCCTTATGAGGCTGAAGAAGACACACAGTCCTCAGACTTCTCACCCAGTGTGAAAGGATCCACATCGCAGAAGACATTCATTCAGAGACAGGATGAGAATTCATTGGTGTTTTGCATCCCCCTCTTTGCCACAAGATGGCGCTATTAATCAGATTTTTCATTTATGCTAACATACTTTTCATACTCAAATGTATGAAAATAATATTTTTAAGCCATAAATTAGTTATAACACCTGTGCTAATGATTCATGCACAAAATACGTAATATTCAGGTTGTTTTGAGGCCTTGTGACTATAAGTGATTTTAAGATTAAAATCTGTTTAAATGGGCGGTGTAAGAGATTATTTTAAAATAAACATAAGAATGTATGTGAATGAATGAATTTAATTGTTCATTGTGATTATTTATTTATTTAATTATTTGCCATGATGCAGAGCAAAACCAAAAGAATTCCTTGAATTAATTCCCAGCTCTGAAGTTTGTCGAACACCCATAGAGACACATTGAGAGAAAAGTGTTGATTATTTATTAGTTCAGTTGCAAACATTGTTTCTTTTTTCTACTGCTCAGGTGACAGAGTGATCTGACATCAGGAGACTGTCATGAGCACAGAAAAAGAGCGCAGCGTCCTGAATGATGGTGATGAGGAGAAGGAGGTTAAGGATGAGAAGACTGGAGAAGAGCTGGAGGAGCTGAGGGCTCAGGTACTGCAGCTCCTGCTCGAGCTGGAAGAAGCTCGAGACACGTCTCAGAAACATGAGGAGAGCTTTCTGGAGCTGCAAGGTGAGACTTAAAGAGGTCATGTCAGTTTTTATTTAATTATTTTCTTTGAGGTCTCTCTCTCGCTCTCTCTGATCATTTGAAATAAACACAAAGATTTTGAGTCACATGCCACAAAGTTGCTGAAATACAGAAAGAGTCATTTTTGTGCCTTGATTTCAATAAATGAAATGGGCCATTTATATAGCGCTTTAATATGTACTACTGTACACTCAAAGCGCTTTACAATCATATCAGGGGGTCTATCCTCACCCACCACCAGTATGAGCATCCACTGATGATGCAACAGTAGCCACAAAACAACGGCGCCGCTCACCACACACCAGCTATAGGTGGAGAGGAGAGAGAGGGACAGAGCCAATTCAAAACATAGGGATTATTATTAGGAGGCCATGATTAATAAAGGCCAATGGAGGGAATTTGGCTAGGACACCGGGGTAACACTAGCTCTGTTTTAACGATCTGAGTGCATGGTCTGAAGTGCATGGCACAGGTGCACTTAGGGTGCATCCGAATCCACTTTTGCTAGTTTAACAACTGAAAAAAAAAAAAAAAAAAAAAAAAAAAAAAAAACGGTTGGCGTGCCAGACACATGGTCCAAAAGAGTTGTACCTAGTCTCATGGGTGTGTTTTGGCGAGTCATGGGTGTGTTTTGGGCGTAATGTGCAAAAAACCTCCCATTCCCTTTAAAAGCCAGTTGCGCTTGCGCTTGTGGATTCGCTATTTTCATGGTGGCATTTGCGAGCTGAAAGACTGAACACTTCTCCAGAGAGGAATCCTTTTATTTTTAATATTAAATTTTTTTGTTGTGTGGGTTCACAGGGTGAGCGCCCCCTGCTGGCCTCACTAACACCTCTTCCAGCAGCAGGTTTTCCCAGGAGGTCTCCCATCCAGGCTCAACCCTGCTTAGATTCAGCGGGCGATCAGTCTTAGGCTACAGAGTGATATGGCTGTTCTTTTTGTACTGGGGAGGATGTTTTGAATATGGAATTTATTCAATCTTTTTATAATACAATGGTTAAATGTCAAATTAGTAACTTTAAGCAATTCATTATTTATAATAGACTATTTTGTATACAATGTTTAACAATGTGAAGCTGCTTTGAAACAATTGGACTTGTTAAAAGCGCTATATAAATAAAGGTGATACAATGAATTATATGACTTATATTATCTACATAAACCATATTCAAATTATACAAAATCTAAATGTTGACCCTCTAATACACTGTCAGAAAAAAAGGTACATTGCTGTCACTGGGACACCCTAAGGTACAAAACCGGAAAGGTACTACTATGTACCTTTAAACCTTAAAGTACTGATATGTGCCTTTTAAGGTACTAATATGTACCATTTAGGGGTGAGTAAGGTACAAAGATGTACCTTTTCACTTTTGTACCTTAGGGTACTGCCCCAGTGACAGCACTGTACCTTTTTTTTTTCTTTCTGAGAGTGTAATTGTAATGAAATTTGCATTGGACAAATGACTAATAATTACAGTAAGTATTAGTATTGTGCAGTGTCCTTAAAAATGATGCTTCTTTACTGAAAGTTATTTGTCAGAGATATAGTTAAATGTGGTCTGACTGTGTATTTAGCTCCATGAGTTGTTGTACTCAATGACAGGCCCAGTAAAATAATTTCTATATATAGCCCTTTATGGCTCTTTAATGAGTCACCTGCTATATAGCAGACAGACTCCTGGGACTCTGGTAATGATCTCAGTGTGCGGGGGTCTGTGACTGTGAGCTGTTTGTGTGTCACACGACAGGCATGTGAAATGACAGCTGCATGCTGAGGGAAGATTCCAGGCGGGTTGTCCTGACCAGCTCTAGGGCAGCAGATGCTTTTATTCCTGGATCATCTCCAGTGACCACCATGCTCTGCTGTTCCTGCTCATTCATGATCGCAGACATAGCATAGATCAGTCTCACCCTCTAAAGTTGTACAAAAGAGGTTTCAAGTATTTTGAGCTGCGCACTTCGCGACTGTTTTCTCATGCCTGAAACAGAACATATAGTATAAAGACCTAGAAATTAGACACTCTGAACTAATGCTTAAAGTATGGGGAAAGGGGGCAGGGGGATGGGATACTCTCCATGTATTAACATGTTTACTGTATATACACCGATGTATGTATACAACTCAACATTTTGTCTTCAAAGTTGATTTGTTAGAAGCAGGAAAAATGGGCAAGTGTAAGGATTTGAGCAAGTTTGACAAAGGCCAAATTGTGATGGCTAGACGACTGGGTCAGAGCATCTCCAAAACTGCAGCTCTTGTGGGGTGTTCCCGGTCTACAGTGGTCAGTGTCTATCAAAAGTGCTCCAAGGAAGGAACAGTGGTGAACCGGTGACAGGGTCATGGAGCCAAGGCTCATTGATGCACGTGGGGAGAGAAGGCTGGCCCGTGGGGTCCGATCAAACAGACGAGCTACTGGAGCTCAAACTGCTCAAGAAGTTAATGCTGGTTCTGATAGAAAGGTGTCAGAATACACAGTGCATCTCAGTTTGTTGTGTATGGAGCTGCATAGCCACAGACCAGTCAGGCTGCCCATGCTGACCCCTGTCCACTGCCGAAAGTGCCAACAGTGGCACGTGAGCATCAGAACTGGACCACGGAGCAATGGAAGAAGGTGGCCTGGTCTGATGAATCAAGTTTTCTTTTACATCAATTCCCTGGTGGCTGTGCCTCTTTCAGCAGGATAATGCACCCTGCCACAAAGCAAAAAAGGTTCAGGAATGGTTTGAGGAGCAGTGACGTGTTGATTTGGCCTCCAAATTCCCCAAATCTCAATCCAATCAAGCATCTGCGGGATGTACCAAACAAACAAGTCCGACCCATGGAGGCCCCACCTCGCAACTTACAGGACTTAAAGGATCTGCTGCTAACATCTTGGTGCCATATAGCACACCTTCAGGTGTCTAGTGGAGTCCATGCCTCGACGGGTCAGGGATGTTTTGCCAGAAAAAGGGGGACCAACAAAATATTAGGTCATAATATTGTGCCTAATCGGGACTGTATATCAGTCCCATAGCCACCACTGATATTAAGAGGGACAAAGCCTCCTGTAGCAATGTTCATAGTTCAGGGAAGAAGAAGGCGGGAACAGGCCTGGTCCTCTACCCTCTTGCACTGTCGTCACTCCTCCTTTTATCCTTCCAGAGCTCCTCCGTGAGGCTCAAGAACAGTGTGGTGCACAGCTGACACTGATTAGCACTCGGCCTCACTCTGTTTCCACGGCTCTTGACCCCGCACTGCTTGCCACACCTCCCCTGCTTAGTTTTGGGTTGCTAAAGTCTTTTAATTTTACTGTGATTATTAACTCTCTCTTAAATATTTTCCTTGCACATAAATGTCCATCCATTCTCCAAACCGCTTTTTAAGCACTTTTTTAAGCTTATTATCTTTTTAAGAAAATTTGTGTTGTTCTGTACAATATGTAGAAAGTTTTCTGGTCCCACTTTATATTAGGTGTCTTTAACTGCTATGCACTTATATCTGAAAAATAATAATTGTTTTGTTCAGTGTACTTATTGTGTTGATGTAAGAACACTTTTGCTACTATTGTGGTATGATCATGGTATGAGACTGGGTAGGTTTAAGGGTGGGGGATGTAAGGAAATATAATTTTGGGTCTAATTACAGAAATTAATTACAGGTGTAATTATAATTTTTAAATATATGTATAACTTAAAAACATGTATGTACACAATAAGTGCATTGTATCAAATGATTCATTTAAATGTTAGTACAAAGCAGATTTTAATGTAGTGCATTTACCTAATTTAACAGTACATATCTTTTGTGGTGTGTGATTTCTTAAACTTTGTTACATATAATCGTCTCTTTTCATTCAGAGAGACTGAATGAAAGACAGAATGCATTACATTTTGCAGCAAATTAAAAATTTTAGATTACTAATTGCGTTAACTCAAAAAATATTCTGATTAAGAAAAATAAAAGATAAAATATATTTAATAATTTTCTTTGAGGCAATGTCAGGATTATGTTGTTTTAATGTTAGTTTAATTCCTGTCTGTCAAGTTCCCTGTGTAATTATGCTCCCTTACTGAATTCGGAACTGCATAGTAGTGTTCTTACTGCTTTTACAATATCTTTCTATGACAGGAATAGTAGGAGTAGTATATAGAACGTGGTTACGAATTCACCACCTGTCTAATTCAGTTCATAGTTGGTTCTCGTCTGTAGTGTGAATAGTTAATGTTATGCTTCTCTGTGACTTCATCTATGTATTCTCATCATGCTAGTATTTGATCCTCAATGATCCTCATGATTCTGTTTACTACCACATCAGTTGTGACAGGCAAATAATTGCAAGTAAACTAGAGCTGTGTCTACATTACATGGTTAGAATTTACTTGACAATTGATGAAATGTTCTAAAGGCAAGGCCGCTTCTAAAATTCACAGAAATGTGAACAAACTTTTTATTTATGGAGGATCCTCCTCTAGGTCTGATAAGTAGGTCTTTCCCAGTTCCATAGAAAAGATTAGCAGGGGGGTTTGCAGAGTACAAGTGAAAACCAGCCTATTTCAAGCCTGGCCCTGAACCTGCATATTTCACTGGTTTGGGGTATAAAATACAGTCAAAAGCCTATTGTTCTGGTAGTCTAATTTGACTGGACAAATAGTGTTTCAAGAGTGACAAAACTTGGTCCTATACCTGCATGTATACCTGCATTTTATAAGAGCAAAAATAAAATGTAAGTTATATCATATAAGCCCACTTTGATTGTCTGCAGCAACATACCACTACACTTTTATAAAAAAAAAAAAAAAAAAAAGCGTACAGAGCATCCGGAAAGTATTCACAGCGCTTCACTTTTCCCATATTTTGTTATATAACAGCCTTATTAAAAAATTGATTAAATTAATTAATTTCCTCAAAATTCTGCAAACAATACCCCATAATGACAACGTGAAAGAAGTTTGTTTGAAATCTTTATTTCACAGCCTTTATATTCACAGCCTTTGCGTGATAATTTCTTGAAGCACCTTTGGCACCAATTACAGTCTCAAGTCTTTTTGAGTACTTTTTGCTACATGCTTGGCACGCTATTTCTGGGCAGTTTCTCCCATTCTTCTTTGCAGAACCTCTCAAGCTCCATCAGGTTGGATGGGGAGGGTTAGGTGCACAGCCATTTTCAGATCTCTCCAGTGATGTTCAATCGGGTTCAAGTCTGGGCTCTGGCTGGGCCACTCAAGGCAATTTCACAGAGTTGTCCCATAGCCACTCCTTTATTAGCTTGGCTGTGTGCTTAGGGTCGTTGTCCTGTTGATGAATCTGGAGTCTGAGGTCCAGAGCGCTCTGGAGCAGGTTTTCATCAAGGATGACTCTGTACATGGCTGCATTCATCTTTCCCTCGATCCTGACTAGTCTCCCAGTTCCTGTCGCTGAAAAACATCCCCACATTGGATGGTATTGTCCAGGTGATGAGCGGTGCCTGGTTTCCTCCAGACATGACGCTTGCCATTCAGGCCAAAGAGTTCAATCTTTGTTTCATCAGACCAGAGAATTTTGTTTCTCATGGTCTGAGTGTCCTTCAGGAGCTTTTTGTCAAACTCCAGGTGGGCTGTCATGTGCCGTCTGGCCACTCTACCATACAGGCCTGATTGGTGGAGTGCTGCAGAGATGGTTGTTCTTCTGGAAGGTTCTCCTCTCTCAGAGAAATGCTGGAGCTCTGTCAGAGTGACCATCGGGTTCTTGGTCACCTCCCTGACTAAGGCCCTTCTTGCCCGATCGCTCCCTTTGGCCAGGTGGCTCTAGGAAGAGTCCTGGTGGTTCCAAACTTCTCCCATTTACAGATGATGGAGGTCACTGTGCTCATTTGGATCTTCAATGCTGCAGACATTTTTCTGTACCCTTCCCCAGATCTGTGCCTTATACAATCCTGTCTTGGAGGTCTACAGACAATTCCTTGGACTTCTTGGCTTGGTTTGTGTTCTGACATGCACTGTTAACTGTGGGACCTTATATAGACAGTTGTGTGCCTTTCCAAATCATGTCCAATTAACTGAATTTACCACAGGTGGTCAAGTTGTAGAAACATCTCAGGATGATCAGTGGAAACAGGAGCACCTGAGCTCAATTGTGAATACTTATGTACATGTGATTTATTTATTTATTTTTTTTTTAAAATAAATTTGCAAAGATTTCAAACAAACTTCTTTCACGTTGTCATTATGGGGTATTGTTTGCAGAATTTTGAGGAAAATAATTAATTTAATCCATTTTGGAATAAGGCTGTAACATAATAAAATGTGGAAAAAGTGAAGCGCTGTGAATACTTTCCAGATGCACTGTATTTGTGCAGGTATTAGATACAACAGCACTCTTGCTTGTGTGATATAGTTTTTAATATATAATTGTTAATGTTCTAATTACCTAATTATTTTAACCCTATATGTTTTTCTCTATCCTTGTTTCAGGTCTTCTTGAGGAGGAACGTTTAGCTAGTGCCCATCAGGCAGAGGCCTTCACAAGACAGATCCAGCGCCTGCAAGGTAACAGAGACTCTGAATACACAAAACCAAGATGATAGGAGGTTAAATTATGAATATTATTTCATTAGAGGACAAAATGTCAACGCATATGCACACTTTTCATTCAAAATATTTGGAAGGGAGGAGTGAAAAAAACATTTACTGCCATGCTTTGACTGAAAAGCAAAAGACTGTTCGTAAAATTTATACATTTCTAATTATCTCCCAACCCTGGTAGCCCAGCTTCGTTCTGTTCAAGAAGAGATGGACAGTCTAGAGGAGGAGAAGGAAAGCGAGCTTCTGGAAGCACAGGAGGAACTGCGGACGGCACAGGAGGAGGTGCTGGTGCTGCAGCAGGCGGCGGAGGAGGCTGCGGCTGAAAGGGAGAATGACATCGCCAGTCTACAGGAGGAGCTCTGCCGTTTACGGGCTGAAATCTCACGACTGGAGAACACGGGACAGGAGTATGAGCTGGAGATCGTCACGCTCCGAGCAGAAATAGAGATGAAGAGCCAGTTCCGTCAACAGCAGAGGAAAGAGGGTGAGAGCAAAACACAAGACTAAAATAACTTTTAGTCAGATGTGTTAAGATGTAGAAAAAAGTGACAATTTTTACTTTGATACCAAATACTAACATAAACAGTTGTGAGAACCTTATTATAATGTATCAAAATGAGAAATAACAAACTAAAACGGGGTGGTAGGATGCAGAAAACTGTTGAGGAACTTAGGTGAGTTGGCTATGTATATATATATATATATATATATATATATATATATATATATATATATATATATATATATATATATATATATATATATATATAGCCTCATCTCTTGCTGATTAGTTAGGCAATTTGAACGTGTTCCTCCCGAACTTTGTTAATAAAACATAATTCATGGCAACAGTTTTTCATAGACTTGCTACTGTCAATAGATATGCAGACATGCTGTTGTGAGCATGTAAGATATGCTGCTGCATGAATAGACATATAAATCCTGTAGCAGATCTAGGCAGGTGGAGCTGGGGGAGGTGGAGGATTTCAGAGGAACCAGCTTACAGTAAACACTGAACCAGACTATGTTGAGCAAGCAATCTCATTGGCTGCAGATTGGCTACAGCTTGTGCCATGTAGTAAATTATGTGATTGCTAGCAGATTGCATGTAAAGGACCTATCAGCCCGCGCACGGCTTCTAGATTTCATGGTTTAACTAGATATATATTAAAAATTAAATACAATATTTCTAAGACTAGACATCTGTTAGATAACATGCAATCACTAGACATTACAATGAATACATTAAAATACTAGTTAAATTAGAAAGTTAATGAAAAGAAGTTACAGTACATACAAACACAGTCATGAATCCATTTTAAAACAGGCTATGCAGGTTTCAATAGAAAAAGAGAAAAATATATTGCTAGACTTACCCATTAATAAGCTAATTCCTCCTGGAAAATTAGATTTCCCAGTTTCTGTTAATTACCACAATGGGTCAAAGCCATGCTTCATCTTCCAGTTGTCTGCTTTAACTAATCGTTAGCTAATGATTTGCAAAGGTATCATTATGCTATGACTTTACTTGTGGCAATTTTGAATTAGTTAACAGTCATGTGCCTCAACAAATAAAGTCATAGCATAATGATACCTTTGCAAATCATTAGCTAACGATTAATTAAAGCAGACAACTGGAAGATGAAGCATGGCTTTGACCCATTGTGGTAATTAACATGAATTTACACTATTAGTTAATATAATATGTTATTAGGGAATTAATACAAAATGACACATTTAACTAATAACAATTTAATGATTACTTAATCTATTAATCACATAGATTCTTCATTTGTTGCTGATGCAGTAATCATTAATAAATGGTTTAGTTCTTCATGAGTCATACATTAACGTTTAGAATGAATTAATGCACATTAGTGTATCTGTACTGTAAAGTTTTACCACTAGATTTATATAATATTGTGCATATAACAATTTCACAATTGGTTCAAAGAATTATAATTTTTGCTCCATGTAATGTGTTGATGTTTTTATTTAGACAATGTCTGAAACATCCACTAATGTCCATGTTGACATCATTTTGAAATCAATGAATGATAAATTCACTTAATTTCTGAAACGGGTTAGCATCCTGCAGTGATGACCATAAATCACACTAGTTTTAATAAAGGGTGGAACCCTGAAGCATTTCAGAAACGTTTGCAGCACTCAGTGTCCAGCGGGAAGAGCTCCTGCAGAATAGCAGATGGTGTGGGTCATTGTCATTGTTATGCAAAGATGCAGTAAACTCTGACACTGAAGCTTTTGAGAGCCTGGATGACTACATGCATCCCACTGGATGGAATGATTGTTCCAGTCAATGTAAGGCCAAGAAAGAGGTTAAGAAAAGTACTATGTATTAGTCACAATGTGAGTGAACATTTGTGGGGATGTGTTGTAAATAATTTAATTGTTATTTGCAGGTATAGGGTTAGCAGATATAAATAAGGTGGTTTCAGGTAAGCATCGTACTCTCACATAATGTGCTATAATAAAAAGAATCAATCCCTTACACTCACTTCAGTCACTAATACAATTATTGTTTTTTTGTCCTGTTTTTGGTGTACTAAGTTCTTGTAGGTTGATTTCATTAGAACGTGTCTTTCTACAAAACATAAGCTAGTTAATATTGTTAATACCAATTTAAAAGCTCATAACTTTCTTTCATGCATTACTTGATTAGGTGATGTGGGTCAAATCGTGGATGAATGTAAGAGTCTGAAGGAACAATGCCACGCGCTGCAAGATGAAAACTCTAGACTGACTCATAGATTGCAGATGCTACAAAAGAGGAGGTGAGCAACTGCACCTTTTGATACTCAGTTGTCTCCAGTTCTGGCATTTTATGACATCTGGAATTTGTGAAAATTTTGCAATTGTTGAATGAAAGCATTTATCACAACTTTTGGACAACTATTTTTGAAATTCTCTTTCCGGTGTTGACATAATTCCTATTAAAAAAATGGAAACTAGGGCCAGACTTTCCAGAGTTCTCAAAGAAATTGCAAATATGCTTTAGTTTACAGCACAGCCTGGCAAATCTATTCAGAGTTTGGAGGTATTGAGTGCAGAGGGAGATTCTAATTCTAGTAAGCATTTTATTGAACAAAACTTTTCTATAAAATCTAACAATCTCATAATTTTTATAGATTTTCCAGAAAAAGCTGAATGTTTAAAAATATATCTGCAAAAAAAAAATCTACTAATCTACTTTAGGAGCATAATAGTAGGGATGTGCACGAAGGGGAATACTATGAATACTTTCACTTTTGAATTTGCGGTCACAAGTACTCTATGTATAAGGAGCACTGACCACACATTTCACAAAATAAGATACACTATATTGCCGAAAGTATTGGGACACCCTCCAAGCATTGAATTCAGGTGTCACTTCCAATCCCTTCATGGCCACAGGTGTATAAATCAAGCACTAGGCATGCAGACGCTTCTACAAACATTTGTGAAAGAATGGGTCGCTCTCAGGAGCTCAGTGAACTCAAGCGTGGTACTGTGATAGGTTGCCACCTGTGCAATAAGTCCATTTGTGAAATTTCCTCACTATTAAATATTCCACGGTCAACTGTTAGTGGTATTATAACAAAGTGGAAGCAATTGGGAACAACAGCAACTCAGCCATGAAGTGGTAGGCCACGTAAAATCACAGAGCGGGGTCAGCGCATGCTGAGGCACACAGTGCACAGAAGTCGCCAACTTTCTGCTGAGTCAATAGCTACAGACCTCCAAACTTTGTGTGGCCTTCAGATTAGCTCAAGAACAGTGTGTAGAGAACTTCATGGAATGGGTTTCCATGGCCGAGCAGCTCATCCAAGCCTTACATCACCAAGTGCAATGCAAAGCGTGGGATGCAGTGGTGTAAAGCACGCCGCCACTGGACTCTAGAGCAGTGTAGACGTGTCCTCTGGAGTGAAGGATCACGCTTCTCTGTCTGGCAATCCGATGGATGAGTCTGGGTTTAGCGGTTGCCAGGAGAACGGTACTTCCCTGATTGCAGTTTGGGGATGGTCACTTCCTGTTCCAACACTCCTAAACCTTGTAGAAAGCCTTCCCAGAAGAGCTGAAGCTGTTATAGCTGCAAAGGGTGGGCCAACTCCATATTAAACCCTACAGATTAAGAATGGGATGCCATTAAAGTTCATGTGCACGTAAAGGCAGGCGTCCCAAAACTTTTGGCAATATAGTGTATGTGTCAGTGAAGCTCAGGATCTGTAGCACACCAAATCCTCCAACATCATCCTGTCAGTCATTTCTCTTTACTATCTTCATGTGATAAGTGAAGTCTGATGTGCTGTAATGTAACCGACTACTGTAGAATGCGTTACTCATTTTCCGTACTTTTCTGAATTTGGATTTAGGCTTCGGGCACATCCCTACACAGCAAATATAGGCAACCTCAAAGCTAAAAGAGACATAGACTAGATACCATAAAAGTTCTGGATTTGAGTTTCATTGGGTCGTTAAAAAGTCACCGTGAAATCAAAATTGACCACTGGGGTAAAAACAACCCAATTTGGATTATTTTTAACCCAAGGACTGGGTAAATATTGGACAGAACACAGGACAGGGTTAATTTTTCCCAGCAAATTGGGTTGTTTATTTAACCCAGCATAATGATTTGATTCATTTTACTATAATACTAGCTCTTTTTTTATACTTCATACATGAATTAATGTTTGCAGATTAACTTAAATCCTTTAAACTTTTATAAAATACTCCACACAACCACTGGTTTGCATGATAATAATCCTTTATTTTCGATTTACAGTATAGCATATTTTGTATCCTTTTAATACATATTGCCTACATTTAAAGGGATACTTCAGCGATTAGCATTAAGCTTTGTATTAGTAGAAATCCGGCAGTATATTCGAATGATCGTGCTTCCCCCCCCTCATATCTCTCTGAGACAAGAGATTTATGTATTTTATTTCTGGAAAAAATCTTCCGATGATGCAAATACCGTAATTTTGCATCATCGGAGGATTTTTTGTCCAGAAGCTAGAGACTACAGCCAGTAGTAGGAGCTAGTTCTGCATGTTATCAACCCACAGCGCGCGGCTCGGGCAGCTGCGGGCATTCATGTAAACGGAGCGGTGCGGAGCAAAGTGAGTGTTTCAACTTTTCAAATGAATTCCTATGAAAGTTAAGCTTCCATAGGCGTGATCTGAAAACACTCCAGACTGAACACGTGCCGTGAAACGACTGCCGCGCCCGCGCTTACGTCAGCTCTTCATCTCGTGATGAATGTAATCTGACTCCTGCTGCGTTTGTGCTGTGACGCTCGCTCGGCTCACTCACATTATATTGAACAGACACGTTCAGTTTTTAATTGTAGTGTGTTCTCTAACTGAACTAAATTATTTTATTATTATAAAATGAAAACAATGGTAGGGGCAGTGTGGCGGTGGGCAAGTGATCCAGTGAACCAGTAGCAGTGGCTTTGGGAGTGGCCTCGTAGGGCAGCGAAGCAAGTGCATTCTGGGAGTTGTTGTCTTTCATCCACATGAGTCAAAAATACATTTTCTGTCTTTTCTCAGTCTAGAAGGCACTAAATATAAAAATAATGTCACATTTCTACTACATAAATGACCCAGTTTAAATACACATTCATCTCCCCAGCACTGAAGTACCCCTTTAAGTTCAGCAGTGGAACTTCTAACTTCAGACCACCGGCCTGCGTTTCATTCATAGCAGAAATATGCTGTGACCGACTCCATAACCTGTCCATAAACAATCAGTGAACAGCTCTGAAGACATATTTTAACATCCTAAGTATTTATATTCTGTATCTTTTTTAATAAAATCATAAAAAAGACTGAAAAGGCCAACGTGACACTTGTTTAGGTTCCTGTATGTTGCTTTGCATAAAATTAAACGATATACAGAACAATTATGAATTTATAGATAAAATAAAATATTCCCGTCTTACAGAGAATTTCTGTCTTCTGAAGAGGTTGCAAATAGCCTGCAATAAGTAACTCAACCCCTGGGTTGTTATGTCTGACCCAGGATCTGGGTAACACAAAAAATACCCAAACCTTGAGTTGTTACGTCTGACCCAGGATCTGGATAACACAAAACAACCCAAATACTGGGTTGTTACGTATGGGCAACACAAAAACTACTCAAACACTGGGTTGTTACGTCTGACCCAGGATCTGGTTAACACAAAAACTACCCAAACAGTGGGTTGTTTTTACGTCTGACCCAAGATCTGGGCAACACAAAAACTACCCAAACACTGGGTTGTTACGTCTGACCCAAGATCTGGGCAACACAAAAACTACCCAAACAGTGGGTTGTTATGTCTGACCCAGGATCTGGGCAACACAAAAACTACCCAAACACTGGGTTGTTACGTCTGATCCAGGATCTGGACAACACAAAAACAACCCAAACACTGGGTTGTAACGTATGACCCAGGATCTGGGCAACACAAAAACTACCCAAACACTGGGCTGTTACGTCTGACCCAGGATCTGGGCAACACAAAAACAACCCAAACACTGGGTTGTAATGTATGACCCGGGATTTGGGCAACACAAAAACTACCCAAACACTGGGTTGTTACGTCTGATCCAGGATCTGGGCAACACAAAAACAACCCAAACACTGGGTTATTACGTCTGACCCAGGATCTGGGCAACACAAAAACTACCCAAACACTGGGTTGTTACGTCTGACCCAGGATCTGGGCAACACAAAAACTACCCAAACACTGGGTTGTTACGTCTGACCCAGGATCTGGGCAACACAAAAACTACCCAGACACTGGGTTGTTACGTCTGATCCAGGATCTGGAAAACACAAAAACAACCCAAACACTGGGTTGTAACGTATGACCCGGGATCTGGGCAACATAAAAACTACCCAAACACTGGGTTGTTACGTCTGACCCAGGATCTGGGCAACACAAAAACTACCCAGACACTGGGTTGTTACATCTGATCCAGGATCTGGACAACACAAAAACAACCCAAACACTGGATTGTAACGTATGACCCAGGATCTGGGCAACACGAAAACTACCCAAACACTGGGTTGTTGGACCCAGGATCCGGGCAACACAAAAACTACCCAAACACTGGGTTGCTGCGTCTGACCCAGGAGCTGGGTTACACGAAAACTACCCAAACACTGGGCTGTTACATGAAATAAGAACTACCCAAACACTAAACAAATTAATTTTAAGTGTGTGTAATTAGGTTTTTTAAAAATTCATATGCCCTCCTAAACTTTAATAAAAAATAAATAAAAAAATAAATAAAAACATTACGGTCCCCTCCCCCTCATTGGAGAGTGGGACTAAATATCCTCCACAACTGACTGCAAACTGGCATTCAGACCAACTTTGCTCACTGCAGAGCCAGTGAGTGGAGCTTGATGTCCAGCTCATGGGTGATGGGTGACGCTAGGCAGTCCAACCACACCCTAACTCTACCCATAACCATACCACTAAACATAACTCCACCCATGAGATCCACAGAGGTGGAGCTGAACTAGGTCAAACTTCACCTATTACATCCAGAGAGGGGGATCTGGACATCATTTGGCTCTGCAGTGAGCACCACTTGTTCAGATCTGCCTCCATTTAGTTAGCAACACCCAACTTTCAATGATCCAATCAATTCCTGAGGACGAAATCAAGTCCTGCCCTACATTTTTTTCTTATTCCAGAAACTAGTTAATTTGGATATACGTCACAATATGGAAGAAAAGATTATCGCAATTTCTGTTTCCTGCCGACTTTTCACTAAGTTCACCAAGTTTCACTAACATGTAGACATTTCTCCTGTAATTATGCATCTTCTTTTGGCTATGTCACAGTTCAGACAGTTCCTACATATGTCTTAAAGAAGAACAAGAAGAGACAGAAGAGGGAAAATACATGCAGTGTGGAACAGAGATGGAAACTGGAGGTTCTTATATGAGTGTGAATCAGATGGGCTCCAACTCCAGGCTGGTGGATGCAGGTATCCAGAAGAATATATCGTTTGAAGGCAAACCTATCACCCCCACCAGCTGGACAGGAGGATTTTCAGAGATCCTCTCACTGAGAGAGCAACTCAAACAGACAGAAGAGAAGGCCACACATGTGCAGCGAGAGGTAAACGCTCTGATATCAGTTTTTCAAATATTAAAGCTTTCTTAAGGACGTGTTTTGTACATTTTGCTTAATTGTGTCTGGTTAGTGTGGTGGACTAAAGAATGAACTACAAATTCTACGGGAAATGTATGAGACCAGTCAGAAGGAGCGAGCTGAACTGGAGCTAGAGTTACTGCGCTGCAGGGAAGAGCTGGAGAGAGCTGCTGATGTAAAAGAGGTACATTAGTCATATAAAAGTAGGCACATTTATATATACCTGAAAATAACATCTGAATTTAAGCATATTTCTGATTATATACATTTATAATATTGGATATTTGATATATTTGATGAAGACAGACAAACCGTATAACCAGGGTCGGCGCCAGGACATACAGAGCGAGGGGGCCTCGATGTGTCATTGGGGGGGCCTACCTCTCCCACGCTCAAATCAATAATAACAATAATAATAATAGACCCATTTTTAATAAAACAACAACAGCCACCATGCCATCATCAGTGTTGGGAGTAATGTGCGCAATTACTGAAATTTAAATGAGTTTGTTACTCGCGTTACTCTTTTTTTCTGAAAAATGAATGCTTGCAGACAAGAAGCTCAAATCTAGGCTCAAATCTTTAATTTGATTTTTGTTTGTTAAATTAAAGTTTTTATTTTTTTTAAAGTTAACCCAACGCTTTAGCCTCTCAAATCAACACTTGACTTGTCTTGCTTATAATAAAATCCATAAAGCATTTCAAGCATCACAATGTTAATTTAAATGTTTACTACTATCACCGCAGTTTTGATAAGTTGAGGTTAGGCTGATCGTAGACGCTCGCAAACAAAACGGGCTACACAGTTTAAACAAATAAAATTAAATAAAAAACATGTAGGTTGCCTTACTTTAAACCTCTCCGCAAAATGAATATAAATCCGATCATCAATTCCGACGTTATATGCACATTTAACAGAGTACACGTCAACGAAAGCAACAGATTTGAGCTGCATTTTATTCATCAGCTCATTTCAAGATCAAAGACCGCAATAGGAGAAAGAGCGACCTACGCATGAAGATGATTGTGTTTTTGAGCATCTGAGACTTCACTTGTGTCAGTTTGCGTGTTGACGCGCTAACTCATTTGCGGCGATGCATGTTGCATAGCGCCGTCATATCGGACTACAACATGTCATAGCCTATAACACAATCTCACATGTTTATTTTTTAACAGTTTGACAGGAGTACAATTTACATATGTGGTTTAAACAACCAGATGCATTTACACTTGTCCAGTTTCATCTGAAATGTTAAATGAAAAAGTAGTGGAGAGCGGGGCACAACCTAACGCTTTTTGACTGTTTCAGTTTGTGTAAATCCACTTGGGGTTCAGATTTATGTTTTCCAACATTAATTTCACACGTCTAGTACAATTATGTGGTTTTGTTTCATTAATACAGTGTATATTTTTTTCTTGATTTACCCCAGAAGAATGGAAGTGAAATGTGACAACATGCCCCATAGGTGGGGTACATTGTAACATGACCAAATGACAGCATAAAATGTTACCTGATATAATAAAAAAATATCCAAGACAAACTAAAACAATTTTGTCAATAAAATACAATTATTAATTTAAAAAAAATAAAATAATGGCATTTTTTAATAATTAAAAATAAAATAATTTTTGAGTTTGACAACAAACACATCGCTAAACACAGCTATACGGCATAGTTCAAAACATAATAATAATTAATAATCTCTGAACATTGACTCTCAGTCTTTATTCACCCTTTTCTCATAGTTTCTCAAAAGAATTCATAAAAGTATGGAATATAATAGCGTAGTTCTAATAGGGGCTCATCGTGACAACATGCCCCGCCTGCTCCACTGGGATTAACCGCGGCTCGTGTCTTCTGCTGTTAGATCAGCATTAAAGAACATCTCAACTGATACATAACAGATATAAGATTACAATAATATAAGATTTGTCTTATTTCAAATAAACACAAAAAACAGAGATGAAAAATAAACTTAAGAAATTTACTTTTGCTATAGTTAAATAAATGTTCAGTGATATCTTCCAAAGATTTCTTAATTTTGGCACAATTTTTTCTCTAAATAATGTTGATATGGCAACTAGTAAATACACAACGTTTCGTCATCCTGGCATGTGTGGAAAGTGTTAAACCATGCGTGTTACAACTAACCCCGTGTTAGGTTGTGCCCTGCGCTCCTCTATGTTTATTGTGTTCAGTAGCCTATACTGTTCATATTTACATTTAAAAAGCAGACATAAAAGTAACTTAAAAGTAGTAACTAATTACTTTTGATATACAGTAATTAGTAAAGCAATTAAAATACTTAGAAGTAACTAGTAACTAACTTGCCCAACACTGGCCGAATACATATTAGGTAAATAGATATCCTTACAAATATCTATTTACCTAATATGAATTAAGACCTGCTATGTTGCCAGAATTATAAGTCATTTGGGGACACCTAAATTTCATCTATATTACCGATCTGCCCGCATTGACACTATATGATAACTGAAATTAGCTGGATAACATCACCGTTTCACCAGAACGGCTGTACAAATTCTGTTGCATTATTTTCCTGTTAACAATGTGAAGCTGCTTTGAAACAATTGGACTTGTTAAAAGCGCTATATAAATAAAGGGGATTTGAGTTGATTTGATTTGGCCATCATATAGGCCTACCCGATGCAACAACTCTAACGTTACAGCATTCTCATAAATAATAAGCAGTTTCTCTAAATAACGCTGTTTGGCGGTGTTATTTATAGTCTCTCACGGTAGAGCACCTTTCCTTTCGTTTCCCTCTTCTCCATTACTTCCAAGAAACTGTGCCGTATCGCAAAAAAATCTAACAAATCTCAAGCTGCTCTCTCAGTCTCACTGTCGAAGTAACCATGGCAACAGATAGCGTAGCCCCCTAATATGGCGGAGCCTTTCCGAAATGAAAACATTGTGACGTAACGTCTCGGTTACGTATGTAACCCTCGTTCCCTGAAGGAGGGAACGGAGACGCCACGTCGGAGTACCAACGAATAGGAATCTCGCTCGCGAGAGCCAATCTACTTCGAGTGTAACTAAAACGAGCCAATGCACATTGGCATGCAATGATTGCACCAGGTGCTCATGCCACGCCGTGTGGGTATAAATGAGACACAGGTGATTGCATCAAATCAGCCTTTTGCTGAGGAGCCGAGTAGGTAGACAGGCACCCCAGCAGGGTGCAGAGGACATGGCGACGGGACGTGGCGTCTCCATTCCCTCCTTCAGGGAACGAGGGTTACATACGTAACCGAGACGTTCCCATTCAGTCGGTCACTCGGCGCCACGTCCGGAGTACCGACGAATAGGAATCCCTACCAAAGTGCCATGGCCTCTGGCCCCTTCCAGTGCCCAGTGTGAGCCGCCTGAGCTCTCTTACCTGATAAGATGGGGCTCACACCAGGAAGTCCATCACTGCTGTTCCACATGACCCTGCTCAGTGATTATTGGATAACACTGGGAAAGTGTGCCCTAGAAGGGGGACGCTGCGGAGCCCACATCGTACCCCGAAGGAGTTATGTGGAGTACAATGCTGAGCCGTAGCCCGCAAGGGAGGAGGGGGCTCAGTCCCGGTGACGGGAAGGCTCTCCCAAGGGAAAGACACGGGCTTCCCGTAGGAGCGACCATGGAAGAATATATGGGATCCCCGCAGGGTCACTCATATAACCCCAGCCCATTACCGGTTCTCAAGGATTCAGCGGCAAGGGGCCTGATGCTCGACGTTCCGCGACGTCCGGCACCGAGGGTGATGGAGGACTCACAGAGTTTGCTTCTGGAGAATAAGAGCGCTGGAGCGCAGCAAGCCGACAAGACCCGAGGCCTCTCGTGCTTCTACCCGTTTGAGGTGAGAACACAGGAGGATACCGGCTCTACACGTAGGCTATAGAATCTAGTGAACATGTTGGGTGTCGCCCAACCCGCAGCTCTACAGATGTCTGACAGCGAGGCGCCACGTGCTAGCGCCCAGGAGGATGCAACACTTCTAGTAGAGTGTGCTCGCACCCTGAGCGGACAGGGCACACCTTGTGCTTGGTAAGCCAAGGTGATGGGATCCACTATCCAGTGGGCCATCCTCTGCTTGGAGACAGCCTTTCCCTTCTGCTGGCCTCCGTGACAGACAAAGAGCTGATCTGAGGTTCTGAAGCTTTGAGTTCTATCCACGTAGATCCGCAGAGCGCGGACAGGACAGAGCAAAGCTAGGGCTGGGTCTGCCTCCTCCGGGGGGCAGCGCTTGCAGGTTCATCACCTGGTCCCTGAAGGGAGTGGTAGGAACCTTGGGCACATAGCCAGGCCGGGGTCTTAGTACCACGTGGGTATTACCCGGCCCGAACTCTAGGCATGATTCGTCGACCGAAAATGCCTGCAGGTCCCCTACCCTCTTGATGGAGGCCAATGCAGCCAACAGCAAAGTCTTCATAGATAGAATCTTTAGCTCTGCTGACTGCAAAGGCTCGAATGGGGCATTCTGGAGTGCTCGGAGCACCAGAGCAAGATCCCAAGAGGGTATGGAGGGGGATCGAGGAGGATTTAACCGTCTCGCCCCTCTAAGGAACCTGACGACCAGGTCGTGCTTCCCAACCGACTTACCTTCTACGTGGTCGTGATAGGCGGATATAGCAGCAACATAGACCTTGAGGGTGGAGGGCGACAGCCTACGCTCCAACCCTTGTTGCAGGAAGGAAAGCACAGACGTGACCGAACATCTTCGGGGGTCCTCTCGGCGAGAAGAACACCACTCGACGAACAGGTTCCACTTCGAGGCGTAAGCCTGTCTTGTAGACGGTGCACGTGCCGAAGTGATGGTGTTAACTACCTCTTGGGGTAAGTCACCTAGAACCTCCGCGTCCCGTCCAGGGGCCAGACATGAAGCTACCACAGGTCTGGACGCGGGTGCCACAGGGTGCCCCATCTCTGAGTCAGAAGGTCCTTCCTCATAGGAATCGGCCAAGGAGGGGCTGTCGCGAGGAGCATAAGTTCTGGGAACCAGGTCCGGTTGGGCCAGTACGGCGCCACCAACCGGACCTGCTCCTCGTCCTCCCTGACCTTGCACAGTGTCTGTGCAAGTAGGCTCACTGGGGGAAATGCATATTTGCGCAGCCCCTGGGGCCAGCTGTGCGCAAGGGCATCCGTGCCGAGTGTACCCTCGGTCAGTGAATAGAACCACTGGCAGTGGGACGTTTCTGGGGAAGCAAACAGGTCGACCTGTGCCACCCCGAACTGTCTCCAGATCAGCTGAACCACCTGGGGGTGGAGTCGCCACTCCCCTGGGAGCGCAGCTCGTGAGAGCTCGTCGGCCACACGGTTGCGCACACCAGGGACATGAATGGCCCGAAGCGACCTCAGACACTTCTGACTCCAGAGGAGGAGATGGCGGGCGAGTTGCGACATGCGACGGGAGCGCAGACCACCTTGTCGGTTGATGTACGCAACGGTCGCAGTGTTGTCCGTGTGGACCAGCACATCTTTGCCCCGTAACCGCCCTTAGAGGCGGCTCAGAGCAAGATGTACTGCTAGCAACTCGAGGCAATTGATGTGCCAATGCAGGTGCGGGCCCATCCAAACCCCTGACACTGCATGCCCGTTGTACGTGGCTCCCCAGCCCACGGCAGAGGCATCCGTAAAAACCACAGTATGCCTGGACACCTGTTCCAGGGGCACTCCGGCCTGAAGGAACGAGGGGTCTGACCATGGACTGAAGGACTGGCGACAGGCCGGTGTGATGCTCACCCGGTGAGTGCCGCGTTGCCACGCCCATCTCGGGACTCGGCCATGTAGCCAATGCTGAAGCGGTCTCATATGAAGCAGGCAGAGTGGCATTACTGCCGCCGCGGCTGCCATATGCCCCAGGAGCCTCTGAAACTGTTATAGTGGAACCGCCATCCTGCCCTGAAACGTGTTCAGGCAGTTCAGCATCGACTGGACATGCTCCTCTGTGAGGCGCGCTGCCTGCTCGACCGAATCCAACTCCATACCGAGAAAAGGGATCCTGTGCCCGGGGGCGAGTTTGCTCTTTTCCCAGTTGACCCGAAGACCCAACTGGCTGCGGTGTCTGAGCACCAGGTCCCTGTGTTCGCACAACTGATCCCTGGACTGTGCTAGAATGAGCCAGTCGTCGAGATAGTTGAGGATGCGAACGCCCTGTTCTCTCATGGGCACAAGGGCCCCCTCCGTGACCTTCGTGAAGACACGGGGGGACAGGGACAGCCCGAAGGGCAGGACTTTGTACTGATATGCTCGACCCTCGAACGCAAGGCGCAGAAACTGCCTGCGAGGAAGGGTCGAGACACGAAAGTACGTGTCCTTCAGGTCGTTCACTGCAAACCAATCTTGGGGACGGATGCATTTGAGAACGCAATTCTGCGTGAGCATCCTGAACGGTAGCTTGTGGAGGCTCCAATTCAGAACTCGCAGGTCCAAGATTGGCCGTAACCCACCGGTCTTCTTGGGTACAATGAAGTACGGGCTGTAGAAGCCGGTCTTCATATCGGCTGGAGGGACCGGCTCTATCGCATCCTTCGCCAGCAGGACAGCGATCTCCGCACACAGGACATGGGCATCTGCAGCATTCACCGAAGTGAAGCGGACGCCCCTGATCCTGGGGGAGCGCCGGGCGAACTGAATCGTGTAGCCGAGCCTGATGGTCTGAATGAACCAGCGAGACGGACCGAGGAACACTAGCCAGGCTCCCAGGGACCGTACAAGCAGGACCATAGGGATCACCGGCGTACCCACCGTGGGGCAGCGAGGTGGAATGCAGGTACCGGACTGGGGCGGCTGTCTCGTGGAGGTGGCCCGCAGCGAGGTGAGAGTGTGCCATGCAACACTTACCTGATTCCACAGGTGGGCAGCAGGAACATGAGGGGGTTGTCCACTGCTGCCCGCTGGCGAAGGGGGAGGATGAGTGTGGTCCGGCGTTTGACCAGCCACAACTCTCCGAGCCCCCTGCAGACCCGGAGGTGGAAGGAACTGCTCTTGTGTTGAGAATTTGGGTACCAGAAACAGAAACAAAATGGAACACAAGATTCTCCTCCCGGCCCTCCACCAGGGGATGGAGCGGTGCGGTCACCATCTCCAGAAGAGCAGTCCTTGGCCTTGCCACCCCTCTTGGCAGGCGTCTGGACGGGTAGGGCAGCTTGCTTGCGCCCGGCTCCACGACGCCGCTTGGGTGGAGGCTGCTGCTGCGGTGCGGGAGCGGAGGCAAACGCAGGCGGCCGCCCTCGGTGACGAGCAAGCTGAGGCGCTGCCGGCGGCGGGGTGGAGACAGCAGCTGACCGCCGTGGCAGAATGTGACTGACTGCCTCAGTCTGCTTCTGTGCGGCCGAGAACTGCTGGGCGAAGTTCTGGACCGCGTCGCCGAAGAGGTCAGTCTGGGAGATGGGGGAGTTAAGGAACCTGACTTTGTTGGTCTCCCTCATGTCCGCCAGACACAGCCAGAGATGGCGTTCCTGGACCACCATAGTGGACATCGCACGACCCATGGCCCGCGCCGTAACCTTCGTCGCACGAAGCGTGAGGTCCGTTGCAGTTCTCAGTTCCTGGAGAACTGTGGGATTGTGACCACCCTCGTGCAAGGTCTTCAGAGCCTGGGCCTGATGGACCTGCAACAACGCCGTAGCGTGTAAAGCGGAGCCTGGCTCTCCACAAGCCTGGTAGGCCTTCCCGATCAGATCGGATCAGTACCTACAGGCCCTGGAGGGAAGACACGGGTTCCCCCTGGAAGTGGAGTTAGGGCACAGTTGCATAGCAACGGCCCGTTCCACGGGAGGAACCTGCGTGTATCCCTTTGCAGGTCCGCCATCGAGGGTGGTGAGGGAGGAGGATCCACGAGGCCGGTTTCGGGCAGTAAAAGGTGCCGTCCACGACCTCGTGAGTTCCTCGTGCACCTCCGGGAAAAAAGGAACCGGGGTGGGGCGCTGAGAACCACCACGGGTCACACCGAGAAACCAATCATCCAGCCTTGAGGGTTCGGGGCACGGTGGAGGGTTCCACACGAGCCCGACTCTC
This sequence comes from Paracanthobrama guichenoti, assembly GCA_018749465.1. NCBI lineage: Eukaryota > Metazoa > Chordata > Actinopteri > Cypriniformes > Gobionidae > Paracanthobrama > Paracanthobrama guichenoti. The sequence continues at coordinate 24,644,150 of CM031967.1, forward strand.
TCGGCGGCCCGGCAAGCATAGCCATCATCTCCGGATCAGTATCGGGCACAGCGGGTCTACCCGGAGGAGCCCCCTGCGCCGACACATCCTCTCCAGAGAGTTCTGACCCTCCCTCCGATGCAGCGATGGACATCTGGTCCTCAAGGGGAGCCCCAAAGGATACGGATGATGCATATCTCGTGGCCCACCGCGTTCCAATGGCAGCTCTACTGGCTGCGGAGTGCGAGAGGGATGAGGGTTCCCCGGGGGTTGGTTCCTTGGGGGAAACGCGCTCACCGTAACCCTCAAATCAGCCGGGCCACTGCCTGAAGTAACTCTCTGAGGAGGGTTAGATCGAGGCAGAGGCATGGGGGCTCCGCCCCTTGCGAGACGGAGCCGCGATCACAACTCCGAGATTTTAGCCAACTCCTAACACCGTTAGGGGATAGTGCAGCCTGACGTGTGCGCTCTCTCACACGAAGGAGCGGCTTTTTAGCGCTCTCCACCTAGCGCACCGAACCGGCTGTGAGAACAGCCTTTGTGATCGTTCTGTTCAAACAACAAAGAGAGATGATCGGAAAACCACACGACCCGCTGCTGTGCCGTCACACCAACACCGAGTGAAGAGATCGCTTCCGAAAGGCGGCTTCCGTCTTCAGTCAGGACTGCGAAGTAAGGAGTGATATCTGTCGTAACCATCTACCACTCGGCTCCGAAGCAAAATGCTGATTTGATGCAATCACCTGTGTCTCATTTATACCCGCACGGCGTGGCATGAGCACCTGGTGCAATCATTGCATGCCAATGTGCATTGGCTCGTTTTAGTTACACTCGAAGTAGATTGGCTCTCGCGAGCGAGATTCCTATTCGTCAGTACTCCGACGTGGCGTTGAGAGTGACCGACTGAATGGGAACTCCTCATTCTCTATAAGAGGGCACAGTTGTAGTGTGCCTGTTGCTGAGACCCAGAGGCTGAAATCACGCTTCGAGGCAGGGTGGTGTGTTGCTCAGAGGTGAGGGGGCACAGTGACTTAGGAGGCCGGGCCAGGCCCCCTGGGGCTCCATCGTGACTCATAATTCAAGAAGATAAGGGAAGATAATTCCTTATTAGGTAATCAATAATTACTGAATGAGACTGGCATAACTAATAGGTAACTATGACAAATGATAAAGAATTACTAATTAATTACTAATCACAACATTAACATGTCTGAAATTTGAGCAATTGTCTTTTTTTCACTCTCAATATGATTACAAAATGCATCACTAATTACTCAAGTTACCTAGTCACTATGCAGCAACTACTAGTGACCTGGACCATTATTTTAAAGTGAAAGAGATGTTTTTCACTTTAAAATAATGGCTCAGATCACTAGTAGTTGCTGCATAGTAGCTAGGCCACGGCGCAGAGGCTACAGTGCAGGTCTGACACAGAAGTATAAATCAGCCTTAATAAGTGATGAATTTATTATGTAAAAATGTAAAAATGCACTGTAAAATCTAATTAGTTAGACTTAATAAAAAAGCATGCAAACCGATTGCCTTAAAAAACAAAAAACAAACAAGTGAAATAGGAATAGTATGTTGTGCTAACAAATGCTTAGTATAGTTCACTTACACAAGAGTTCTAGTAGCTAAAAAAGAACTGTAGAGAGTATAATTTACTTTAGATTTACTTGACATAGTATAGCTATCATTGTTACCATTGTTTTGTATGCTGAATGTTGAAGTCTGTGTGTGACTCAAGCATGATCAACTGCAAGATATTATTATAAAATATATGGATTATATCAACCCAATTGAAAGTTTCACAGCCGTTTATGATGTAAGTGTTAGCAATAAGATTGTAATTGACCATTATATGACTGCCACGGTTGGTGTGGCTGTTATAAACCGCACGACTCAGGAGATACACAAACAATCTTTTAATTGAAGAATCAAACTAGGAGACACGTAGAAGATAACTTGGAGAAAAACTGAACAAACCACAATACCTTTACCGCATTTCAAAACATCAGTGCAAGACAAAGAACAGACTGAAACTCAGGGCATTTATACATGGCAAAGTGAGGACTAATGAGACTAATTAAATACACACAACTGAACAGAACTAATCTTTAATCATGACAACTCTCGAAGTGAATAGATTCAACCAGCATTTTATTAGCATAGAGAATGAAATGTACATAGGCTTGATTTTGCCGGACGAGATCTGCTATGTTGCTGCTGCTGAGCAAATACATAATGGCCGGGTGGGATTATAGGAGTTCTCATATTGTGCGGCGTGCTGATAGCGGTTAGGATATGGTATAAATAAAGCCACGTAAATGAGGAAGTACCTCTAATTGGTTGGTGTGGTAGAACTGAAAGAACCACTCAGTGATTAATAGAGTTTCATGCCTGAACTTTATATTAATGAGGGTAACCAAGGAAACACAGGAGTGGCAGGAAAATTAACAAAAGAACATGTGACTGAATCAAAACACAACATAAAGACAGACAGACACCCCCTCCCGCTAGGCGAGTCCTTGTGCCGTAGAAAGACCAACCGGGGTGGGAGGGTGGGCGCCCTAGAGTCCTGGAGGTGACAGGATGATGCTGGCAGGTTAGGAGGCCTCCAGGGTTGTGCCAGGGCTACGGTGTACCATGGAGCTCGGGAGACCCATGGAGGCTCAGGGAGTTCGGGTGGCCACGGCGGCTCAGGGATTTCGGATGCCCACGGCAGTTCGGACCCTTCAGGGCCAGCCTTCGTGGAGGGGTAGCCCCCCATAAAAAAAAATTCTTGGGAGGAACCACAGGGGGACAAGAGGCGGAGTCCACTCTGGACTGGAGATGGGAGGCAGAGTCCACTCTGGACTGGAGACGGGAGGCGGAGCCCACGCTTGGCTGGAGATGGGAGGCGGAGCCCACTCTGGACTGGAGACGGGAGACAGAGCCCTCTCTGGACTCTGGTCACAGGCTGGAGCCGTCACTGGACTCTCGACATGGACAGGAGTCATTGCAGGACTCCCGACGGTGACTGGAGATGTCGCAGGACACTCGACAGGGACGAGAGATGGTTCTGTCCAGAAATCGGTCCTCCAACGGGCTCTGGATGAAGACAGGGGGCGTCACTGGGCTCTGGACAGAGACAGGAGACATCACTGGGCTGTGGACAGTGACGGGGGACAGAGCTCTCTCTGGACTGAAGGTTCCACTAGGTTTTGGGGCTGAGGACCAGGGAAGCTGATTTCAGTGCTGCCCGGATGGATGTACATGCTGGATCCCTCACCTTTGCCCCCAGGTCCTTGCTGTTAGATACATGTTTCCGGGCCCTTGGAAACATGGAAGGCCAGGAGGGGATGTAACCCTTGGAGAGGCATGTGGAGGGTACTGGCTTGGGGCGAACTGGAGTGATCACACGCTTCCGGATAGGAACTGAAAAAATCCTGTTTAGCTACATTAACAAGGAAATCTGAACCACTTAGATTAAGGACATAGTTAATAAAGTCCACTACGGACCTATAACAATTGCTAGGAGAAAGGAATTGAAAAAGATAATCATTATCCAGTCCCATCCAGAAGCAGGCATTAATCATGGTATCACCCCAGCTCACCAGATGGGAAAGATGCAGGAACTCCTCCACATAATCCTCCAAAGGCCTTCAGTTCTGCTGTTATAAACCGCACGACTCAGGAGATACACAAAAAGTCTTTTAATTGAAGAATCAAACTAGGAGACACATAGGAGATAACTTGGAGAAAAACTGAACAAACCACAATACCTTTAAAGCATTTCAAAACATCAATACAAGGCAAAGAACAGACTGAAACTGCATTTATACATGGCAAACAGAGGACTAATGAGACTAATTAACTACACACAGCTGAACAGAACTAAACTGAGGATAACCAAGGAAACACAGAAGAAAAATGCAGGAAAATTAACAAATGAACATGTGACTGAATCAAAACACAACATAAAGACAGACATACGTGACAATGACATAAAGGAAATATTACATTATATTTACACAATACACAATAATTTCATTAACTATAGTTAATTATTCAGTCAGAAGCTAGGTCAACTTTTAAAAGCAACCTATTTATGACTTCTCTGTCTTTGTAACCAAATAACTGTGATTTCTTGTTGCTTCACTGCATCAATGGGAAGAGAGTTATAATAATATGAATGTTCCAAGTGCCCAACCAAAGTGAACACTGATCACCATAACGGGGAGTTTTTTCTTGTTTTTTTTTGTGCTTGACAAAATGGCACTCAAACCAGTCAATTAATCTTAACTTGGGTTTTCTGAGAAAACAAGGAATAGTATGTGAATAGTACAGATTACTAGATTTTTACAATTAAGACATTAAGTATTTAACTCAATATTACTTACTGATTAGTTCAGCTTGTTTCTATATTAGTTAATAGTAGTAGCTGAAGTGTTAATGTACTACTCATTAGTCCTGCATTACTTCCTGCATAGTTACCTATTAATGACGGACCATTATTCTGAAGTGTTACTGGTTTTACAAATATGGGCACTTTTGGCATTGTGGACACTTTTAAAAATAAACTCTCTTTAAACACACGTTTCATAATTGCACTATTTTTGACTGACAAATTATTTTAATTTCCACATTGAATTAAATATTAATCAAAATCCTAACCCTTTATACAAGTAATTTTGCTCAACACTTTTGTATTAAAAGAGGGCCAGATGTCCAAATTAAAGACAGTATTCTTCTACTATACAGACATCAGGCAGGTCAGATAGTTTGGAGGTTGTGTCAGAGAGTGAGTGAAATCATTAGCAATGTATCAGCAAGCGATGATTTCAATGAAACGTTAGCAGTAGGATGTGACAGGTGCAAAGGAAACAGACCTCCCAGGGCATGTTCATTTAGACATGATTGCATGCCCACCAAATGACAGTAAAAGAAGTAAGATCGACGATCGTTATTCCTAATCATCACTCACCAATAGGTTGATGACTTCACCTGTTTTCTCTGCACACCACATGATTAAACATTAAGGTCAAGACACCTTTGCCCTTTGGCTTCCATATTTAGTATATCCATTTTTTACTTTAATGACAGTATCAGTCATGCTGGCATGGACAAATCCTAATGGTCCAGCATGATTTGAGAACATACCAAAGAGCATCTTGGGTCCCACTTTATATTAGGTGTAAGTACTAACATTTAAATGAATAATTTGATACAATGCACTTACTGTGTACATACATGCTTTTATATAAAAAAAATACGAGAAAGAAACCTTTTGAGTTCACATGGTCAGTGCACACAAATTTGATTATTGACCTAGAAATAGAGCAAAATCCTAAATATTGAATCCCAGATGTACACTGATCAGGAATAACATTATGACCACTGACAGGTGAAGTAAATAACACTGATTATCTCTTCATCACGGCACTTGTTAGTGGGTGGAATATATTAGGAAGTGAACATTTTGTCCTCAAAGTTGATGTGTTTGACAAATGGGCAAGCATAAGGATTTGACAAGCGCCAAATTGTGATAGGTAGATGACTGGTTCAGAGCATCTCCAAAACTGCATAGTCACAGACCAGTCATCCATGTGGATGTTACTTTGACACGTACCACCTACCTAAGCACTGTTGCAGACCCTTTCATGGAAACGGTATTCCCTGGTGACTGTGGCCTCTTTCAGCAGGATAATACTTTGCAATCCTTAGCCACTCCTTCAGATTTTAAAAGCAGACATGGCCTTGGTTTTATACATTTAAACGTTAGAAGCCTTGTCCCTAAAATGGATATGATTAGGATCTGGGCTAATACAACCAATGCTGATATAATTGTTATTTCTGAAACCTGGCTTAAAAAATCTGTATCTGATGAACTTATTTATATCGAAGGTTTTAAAGTTTATAGAACTGATCGGGTTGGCAAAGGAGGTGGGGTTGCTGTATATGTGAAATCCAAGTTTAGAAGCTCTGTAACCCTGTCACTAACTAAAGCTAAACAGTTTGAAATTCTGACCGTGAAAGTGAATATATCAAAAGACACTGATATTACAGTAGTTGGGTGCTATAGACCTCCATCTGCTTTAAAGGATGCTTTCCAATCTATATCCAAAATATTACATGAAATTAATGACTCTGAATTCATTCTTATGGGTGATATGAATTGGGACTGGCTGTCTGGGATCTCTGATCGTTTTAAAGATCTATGTAATGATTTACATTTAGTGCAACTTATTAATGAACCGACAAGAATAAATCCCAAAGCAGAAATAAAATCTACTCTCCTAGACCTAATCGTAACAAACTCTGTTCATAAATATACCTCAACTGCCGTATTTTGTAATGACGTCAGTGACCATTGTGCAGTCGCTTGTGTAAGAAATACAAAAATCCCTAAGGTAAAACCACGCATGATCCTAAAAAGACATTTTAAAAGTTTTGAACAACAGGCTTTTCTGCATGATCTGTATCATAGTGAACTCAGTAGGGTGTCTTTGTTTTCTGATGTTGAAATGGCATTTTTTCATTCAAAATGAAATGAGATTTTTTTCATTCAAATTTTATTTCCATTGTAAATAAACATGTGCCAATCAAAAAGTTTAGGATTAGTGGTAAGAACAATCATTGGTTTTCAGACAGCCTATCAGAGCTAATCTGTTTGAGAAATAAAATGTGGGCACAAGCCAGATTCTCAGATTCTTCTGCTGATTGGACTGCATTTAGAACTGTAAGAAACAAGTGTACTTTGATGATTAGAAAGTCCAAATCTGCGTTTTTTTTTGAAGACAACCACAGAAAATTTAAACAATCCTTTAAAATTTTGGAACTCAATTAAATCTTTGTCGGGTGCATGTGTAACCTCAAACCTCCCTGATCAGATTCTTATTGGTTCAGATGAAATAAAAGATAAAGCAGTCATAGTCAATCAGTTTAATAAACACTTTATTCAGGCTGGATTCATATTTAATCAAACGGTAAATAAATCTGTCCCATGTCCAGCCATGTCAACATCTGAAAATGTAAATCGGGAACTGTTTAATTTTAAACCAATTTCTGTTTCAGAAGTTCATAAAGCCCTTAGAGACATTGATCACAAAAAGTCAGCAGGTACAGATAATCTGGATCCGTTTTTGTTAAAACTGGCAGCTGATATTATTGCTGAGCCCATAGCGCATATTTTTAATTTGAGTCTTCTTTCTAATTCCATTCCTAAAAGTTGGAAAGCAGCCTATGTTCTCCCTTTATATAAAGGTGGAGACCCATTAGAATTGAATAATTACCGTCCAATATCAAAACTTTCTGTGTTATCAAAGATCTTGGAATCATTTGTGAATGTACAGTTAAAACAGTATTTGACTGACAAAAATATTTTAAATAATTTTCAGTCAGGGTTCAGAAGTGGCCATAGCACTATCACAGCTGCTACATTAGTGACAAATGACATTATTGGAGCCTTAGATAAGAAGCAACATTCTGCTGCATTATTTGTTGATCTTTCTAAGGCATTTGATTCAGTTGATCATGGATTGTTATTGACCAAACTACGTTCAGTTGGTTTAAGTGAGAAGGCTGTTGCATGGTTCCAGAATTATTTGGTAGATCGTATTCAATGTGTTTATGCCGAGGGTTATAAATCTGATTTTCTTGACATAACTATAGGTGTCCCTCAAGGATCAATCTTAGGACCCATTCTGTTTTCAATTTTTATAAATGATTTGGATAGAGACGTTCAAGCCAAATTACATTTATACGCTGATGATACAGTGGTTTATACCCAGGCTTCCACTGTTTCAGTAGCAGTGCAGGAACTTCAGGCTGCATTTCAGGCATTGCAATACACATTATTGAGTTTAAAATTGGTTTTAAATACACAGAAAACAAAGTTTATGGTCTTCTCAAAAGCTCGAGCACAGCTACTCGACAATTGCGGCATTTTGTCATTAGATGGGAAATCAATTGAGAGAGTGTCTTCATACAAGTACTTGGGAATATGGATAGATGATAAGCTTTCCTTTGATGAACATATTACAGCTTTAGTTAAGAAACTTAAAGTCAAACTCGGCTTTTATTACAGAAACAAATCTTGCTTTACTTTTAGTGCTAGGAAGAAACTTGTGGAAGCAACTTTTCTGCCTGTAATTGACTATGGAGATATATTGTACATGCATGCTGCATTTTCCATCCTGCGTCATGTAGATTCAGTTTACCATGCATCACTACGATTCATAACAAATACAAAGTCCCTTACCCATCACTGCATTCTTTATGATTTAGTTGGTTGGACATCACTTAAAATTCGTAGACAACAGCACTGGTATATCTTTATTTATAAAGCTATACTTGGCAAACTTCCACTGTATCTCTGTAACCTCCTCTCTGTTTGCTCTGGTACCTATCAGCTACGCTCCTCAAAGTGGTTGCTTTTTAATGTGCCAAGAGTTACAACCGAAATGGGAAAAACTGCCTTTTCTTACTTAGCACCTTGGGGGTGGAATAATCTACAAAAAGAGCTAAAGTTAGAAACCCTCATGTCCATAAATGATTTTAAAAATACTGTAAAGAGTGTTGTGATGGAGACATGTTCTTGTTTTTCTTAAGAGTCTCATTTTGTTTTATATTTTTATTTTTAATATTTTTGTATTTATTTTATTGTGAAAATATAATTTGGTGTTTGTTATGTATGCATTTGTTGTGATTTGGTTGCTACCTTGGCCAGGTCTCTCTTGTAAAAGAGATTCTGAATCTCAATGGGACCTCCTGGTTAAATAAAGGTAAAATAAAAAATAAAAAATAAATGCAAAAATGGCCACAAAGCAAAAATGGTTCAGGAATGGTTTGAGGAGCACAACAACGAGTTTGAGGTGTTGACTTGGCCTCCAAAGTCCCCAGATCTCAGTCCAATCGAGCATCTGTGAGATATTCTGAACAAACAAGTCCGATCCATGGAGGCCCCACCTCGCAACTTACAGGACTTAAAGGTTCTGCTGCTAACATCTTGGTGCCAGATACCACAGCACTTCAGGGGTCTAGTGGAGTCCATGCCTCGATGGGTCAGGGCTGTTCCCTTTCGAGGGAACTCGCACTGCGTCTATTGACACTTTGGAGACGCTCCCTTAGCGTACCAATCTTGATTGGTGCTGCGTCATGACGTAGTATGTGACGGCATACACGGAAGCTACAAAGGGGATGCCTGACAAATTGTCTGTCTATTTGGTGTTGTTTGGCGAGTGCTGCACTCTCGGTTTTGTGAATCCGGTAGGCTCGTGAGCCCCGTGGTTCTGTCTGTTGAGGCAGCGCAGCGGCATAGATCATTGGGCTCGCAGATGGACTTGTCAGTGGGTCTTGAGACTGACAAGGCACTTTCTCAGTCCTCTTCTGACAGTTCAGATGTTCTCCCTCCCCACGTGGAAACCCCCGGGGTGGAGAACCCGATGCTCGAGCTGTCTGATTCTGAGGAATCAGACATGCTCAGCATCGAGGTGGGTGAGGTTGAAGACCCAGACACGCTGCTTCATTCATAAAATAAGGGCGCTCAGATAGCTCTCGAGGGGGCTGCCTGAAGTGAGCTGATCAGGCTCGCGAACCCCCTGGTTCTGGTCAGCGTGGCAGTGTTTAATTCTGAGGAATTAAAATCAAATATTATCTGACTTTGAGGAGTTATATATTATCAGTCTATCATCCAAACCGTGTTTAGATGAGGCCCCTGCTAGCCAGCCCCTCTCCCAGTAAGGATAAGTAAGGATAAGTAAGTCTCCCAGTAAGTCGATGCTGCGATCCCACCATCCATGATGCTCGGGCCACATCAATTTCCAGCAAATGCACGCTGCTCCATCTGCCTCTAGAGAGACCTGCGGCTGGGCAGCGAATGCGTCCGCACACACTGAAAATCGTCCCTGCTAGTCAGCTGCTTCAGGGGGTCGGGAACGAGGCTCAGTTGATACCCGAGGCCAGCCTCAAGAGTTGGTTCCCTTAGCAGATTATCTCAGTGCATGGTTATGCCTCTGAATATATCTGCATGGGCCCTGCGACTGTAGAAAAGGGATACAGACTGCAGTTCAGTTACCCTTCCCCGAAGTGCAACTGGGTGGTTTGGACTGTGGTGGTCCCAGAGCAGGTGCGGGTTATGGAACAGGAAGTTCACTCCCTGTTGGTAAAGGAGGCCATAGAACGTGTTCCTCCACCAGAGAGGGAGTCCGGGTTCTACAGCCGGTACTTCATAGTTCCCAAGAAGGATGGGGAGTTGCATCCAATAATAGATTTGAGGCACTTGAATCGTTCTCTGAGGAGATTCAGATTCAAGATGTTCACAATTCCAGCCATCATGAGTCAGATTCAGTTCGAGGACTAGTTTGTCACGATAGATCTAAAAGACACATACTTCCATGTATCCATCCTTCCATGTCACAGGAAGGTTTGCTTACAGGGGCGAAGCGTACCAATATCAGGTTCTTCCTTTTCGGCCTAGCTCGTTCCCCTTGCACCTTCACCAAGTGCATGGATGCAGCTCTGGTTCCTCTCAGACTCCAGGGCATCCATGTACTGAATTATATCGATGACTGGCTCAGTCTCGAGTAATGGCAGTTCAGCAACGAGATGTCTTTTTGGAACATTTTTGGTGCTTGGTCTGAGACTCACAAATTTCACAAATAAGAGCACGTTGATGCCTTCCCAGAGAACCCGGTTCCTGGGAGTTGTGTGGGACTTGACCACGATACAGGCACGCTTATCCCCCGCACATATCGAGTCCATACAAGCGATGGTCTCCAGAGCAAAATTAGGCTGCAGCCTCACTGTGAAGCAGTTCCAGAGACTGCTGGGGCTCATGGCGTCAGCATCCAATGTAATTCTGTTTGGCCTGCTATACCCCTACATTGGTGGCTGAAAACCAAGGGGTTTTCCTTAAGGGGAAATCCGTTCCGTATGATCAGGGTAACGCCCAGATGCCTTTGTTCCCTTGCCATATGGAAGAAACCTTGGTTTCTGTCCCAGGGGCCAGTGCTGGGAGCATCATGTTGCCGGAAGACTGTTTCAACAGATGCCTCCCCCACTGGCTGGTGCGCGGTCATGGAGGCCGATTTGCGAGAGGTCTGTGGGAGATCCAGCATTCTTCCTGGCACATAAATTGCTTGGAAATGCTGGCAGTCTACAAAGCTCTGAGGAGCTTTTTCCCGGACCTCCGCAGCCACTATGTCCTATGTCCTCACTACAACTGTAGTTTCGTATCTAAATCATCAGGGGGGTCTGAGGTTGCACCCTTTATGCAAACTGGCACACCAGATCCTCCTGTGGTTCCAGGGTGGTCCCCTGTCGTCTCTCAGAGCGATGTACGTCCCAAAATCCAAAAATCAGGGAGCAGAAGTGGCCGAGGATGTGTCTGTATGCATTTCGCCCCATTTGCTCTGCTCCCGGGAGTCTTGGAGCGGGTCCACCAAGAAGGGATCAGCCTACTTCTAGTAGCACTCTACTGGCCAACCCGGGTATGGTTCTTGGACATTGTAGCACTGCTAGATGGTCTTCCGTGGCAGGTCACTCTGAGGAGGGATCTGCTGTCTCAGGCAGGGGGCACAATATTTCACCCCCAGCCAGAGCTGTGAAACTTCTGGGTTTGGGTCTGGTAACTACAAGCTGGCCTGTCAGCGGGTGTTGTCGAGACCATATTCAGCTCCAGGGCTCCTTCCACCAGGAGATTGTACAGCCTGAAATGGAATGTTTTTTTCCACTTGGTGTAGAGAGCGTGAGGTAGACCTAGTTAACTGCCCAGTGGCTTCAGTCCTGGAGTTCCTCCAAGATTGTTTCTCCACCAGTCTTTCCCTGTCCACACTTAAGGTGTATGTGGCTGCCATTGTGGCTTTCCACCCGCCTGTAGGTGATGGGCCTTTGGGGAGGCACCATTTGGTTGTACATTTCCTCCGTGGGGCTCGGAGGATGAGGCATGCGGCTCGCTCCAGAGTCCCAACCTGGGATTTGGCTGTGGTGCTCGAAGGGTTGGTTGAGGCCCCCTTTGAACCACTAGAGTCAGATGAGGCAAAGAACCTGACCCTTAAGGTGGCCTTTCTCCTTGCCATCACTTGTCTGAAGAGAGTGGGGGACCTCCAGGCCTTGGCGGTTACGCCAACCTGCCTGGAGTTTGCCCCTGGCGGAGTTAAAGCCATCTTACATCCAAGACTGGGCTATGTGCCCAAGGTGCCGTCGAGTTTGGCATGGTCAGTGGTTCTTCAGGCATTCCATCCTCCACCTCATGTGACTTCACCTGCTCTGCCTGGTCAGAGCACTAAGAATCTACTTAGAGAGGTCTTCACAGTGGAGGAAGTCAGACCAGTTGTTGGTGTGCTTCGGCTCACCCAGGAAAGGGCTGCCTGAATCAAAACAGACAATCAGTAACTGGATTGTCCAGGCTATAGCCACGGCTTATCAGGTGCACAGTTTGCCCTTACCGATGGCCGTGAGGGCTCATTCCACCAGGGGCATGGCCTCCTCGGACACCTACATTAGATTCTACAGTCTGCAACTTCCTGTATGGTGCTCATGTCCTAAGTGTGCCTGGGTTCCAGCTTCACACTAGGGCGGGCGTGATTAACGGTGTGGCCTAGTGGGCATTCGTTCCCCAAAGGGTCGATAAACGCAGTGCGAGTTCCCTCGAAAGGGAACGTCTCGGGTTATGACTATAACCCTTGTTCCCTGAGAAGGGAACGAGACAATGCATCTTGTCGCCACCCCTCATCACGCCGGGAGCGCCTGCTTCATTGCAAAAGCTGTCTGTACTATGTGCCGGTGTCCCCTTTGTGGCTTCCGTGTATGCCGTCACATACTACATCATGACGCAGCACCAGTCAAGATTGGAGACAGATTTCATTCATGCTTCAGACGCGCTATGCCAAGGGAGCGTCCCCAAAGTGTCGATAGACGGAGTGCCTTGTTCCCTTCTCAGGTGCACATAGCTAGGTGAACATTCTATTTATATACTGCGTGTTTTAGCATGACTGGAGAACTGTATTGATCTTTCAATCTGTATTATAAAAATAAATGAATAAACCAATAAATAAATGTGTATGATTTAATATTACAATCTAGTCTAAATTAAATAGGTATATTAAATATAGTGCACATTCAGTCATTGCTTTTGTTCTCAGTCTCCATCATATATATCAAATCAACCTTTATTTATATAGCGCTTTTAAGTTTTTAAGTCCAATTGTTCAAAGCAGCTTCACATTGTTAACAGGAAAATAACGCAACAGAATTTGTACAGCCGTTCTGGTGAAACGGTGATGTTATCCAGCTAATTTCAAGTATCATATAGTGTCAATGTGGGCAGATCGGTAATATAGCTGAAATTTAGGTGTCCCCAACTGAGCAAGCCAAAAGCCAGAGGCAACGGTGGCAAGGAACCAAAACTCCTTCAGGGTCAGAATGGAGAAAAAAACCTTGGGAGAAACCAGGCTCAGTCGGGGTGCCAGTTCTCCTCTGGCCGACGAACAAACAGTGTATGATTATAATTCTGGCAACATAGCAGATCTTAATTCATATTAGGCAAATAGATATTTAGATATAGATATAAGATTATTCGAAAGATTGGAGTCATCACGCCGAAGACGGGTTTAATGAGGATGTCGTGTCGATGGTCATGTCCAGGCGCTGGTCCACCATCTGATCTGGATACGACCCGGATCCGGCTGACTGCAGTAAACCTCGGGATAAACAGAGAGACTAACATTAGCGTAGATGCCATTCTTATGATGTAACGAGTACATCAGGTGTTATGGGAAGTGTTCCCGATTCTGGCTGACCTAGTTAATGCAGCCTAACAATCATTTACTGATTTGAATAATAGAAATTGATAATGTTTTATGCGTAAGCCATAGTAAAGAGATGCGTTTTTAGTCTAGATTTAAACTGACAGAGTGTGTCTGCTTCCCGAACAATGCTAGGAAGACTGTTCCAGAGTTTAGGCGCTAAATAGGAAAAGAATCGACTGCCTGCAGTTGATTTTGATATTCTAGGTATTATCAACTGGCCACAGTTTTGAGACCGCAATAGACGTGATGGAGTATAATGCGTTAAGAGTTCGCTCAAGTACTGGGGAGCTAAACCATTTAGTGCTTTGTAAGTAATAAGCAAGATTTTAAAATTTATACGATGTTTAATAGGGAGCCAGTGCAGTGTTGACAGAACCAGGCTAATATGGTCATACTTCCTTGTTCTAGTAAGAGCTCGAGCTGCTGCGTTTTGGACCAGCTGGAGTTTGTTTATTAAGCGAGCAGGGCAACCACCCAGTAAAGCATTACAGTAATCTAGCCTTGAGGTCATGAACGCATGAATTAACTGTTCAGCATTTTGCATCGAAAGGATGTGCCGTAATTTAGATATATTTTTAAGATGGTAGAATGCAGTTTTACAGATGTTAGAAATGTGGCTTTCAAATGAAAGATTGGTATCAAAGAGCACACCCAGGTTCCTAACTGACGACGAGGACTTGACAGAGCAGCCATCGAGTGTTAGACAGTATTCTAGGTTACTACTTGCAGAGTTTTTTTTTTTTTGTCCAATAATTAAAAATGCAGTTTTTTTTCTGAATTAAGTTGCAGGAAATTACTAGACATCCAATGTTTTATATCAGCTATGCATCATTATATCATGTCATCATCACTGTTTTATTTTTTTCCTTTCTAGGAATGATGCTCATAAAAACCATTTAATTGTTGCTGGCTGTCTGAACAATATCGTATAAAGAACAAAAGGTAACATTATACTTTGAGATATTGTTATTCATGTTTTGGTCTTTATGGTGTTCTTTATGTTTAGATTTTTCATTAAACAAACTTTTGTTTTCTAAAAATGTTTTCTAATGACTTTTGACATTGTCATATTGTTATTTATTTATTTTGTTGACAGTTTATTTTAACAAATAACCTTTCTATGACTGCAGGAAATACTTTAGTATAATAATGTGTCCCAGATTATTAACATGCCAATAATTTTTTCTTACATGTGTTCTCTCCTGATGACAACCACAAACATCAATATGATCAGCACTCATCACAGCCTCTACAATAACATCTGGAGTTCTGTTTTTTGTGTGTGTCATTTTGTCTTTTTGCAATAATAACCAAGACAAGAAGTTCCAGCCTGTCTGGATCGCACATGACTGCTCTTGGTAAAATTCAAAAGCAGTGACCGCTCACCTCTGTTATATTCTCTGTTACATTTTTCCTATAATACTTCACATGTACTTTATATTAGTTTAGCAAAAGTTTTAATGATGTTTTTGATTCATTCACCATTTAGCTACTAATTGTGTTGTGTTGTAGGCTTAAATAGATTTAATATTATGATAAGTCTATATTGATGAATTCTTCCTAATACTAGATGAAGTGCAAGACATATATTAATTGTAACAGGCCAAAAGAAGCTCTGTTAAAGGGATAGTTCACCCAAAAATGAAAATTATTCTATGATTTAGAATAAAGGAAAGTGAGAATAAAATGGAATAAAATCTGAGTTATAGTAAAAAATTTACAAAGAAAATGTAACGCCTCTCGCAGTACAAAGCGCTTGAACGCTACATTTACGTAATTCATCGCAAGTTAAGCTTTTTTCGTAAGTTGAATACAGAACGTGGTCTGCCGGAAGCTAGATATTTTACTTTATAAAGTCTTAAATATGGATATTTTTTCTTACAAAGATGCATCACTTTGCTTCAGAAGGCCTTTATTAACCCCCGGAGCCGTGTGGAGCACTTTTATAATGGATGGATGCACTTTTTTGGGCTTCAAATTTTGGGCTCCCATTCACTGCCATTATAAAGCTTGGAAGAGCCAGAATATTTATTAATATGACTCAGATTGTATTTGTCTGAAAGAAGAATGACATATACGATGACTTGAGGGTGAGTAAATAATGGGGTAATTTTCATTTTTGGGTGAATTATCCCTTTATGAAGGTTCAAATTGGACATAACATTTTAAATTTGTGAAAAAATTTAAATAATTAAATACTTAAAATAGTTATTTTATACCTTCTATATTATTTTATGTATTTTTACACAATGCTATTGGTTTGCAATAACTGCTATAATCTTTTCTTTTTATATTTTTATGCATGTTACCGCATGAGGCAACACTATACAGTGCCATATAGATGATTGTATTTAGATTTGTATATTGATCAAATCTGGATTTCGGCATTTATGCCCCTAAATTGTGAACTGAACATTATTAATCAACAAGCAGCACACATCACTTAACTGTGGCATGCATTTAGTTCATAAACTCTCAAGGTCACTGATGTCAAAAGTAAATGTAACCTCATATTTAGTAACTAGTTCAACAGCTTACAGAAACTTCAGTGAACTGAGGTCAGGTTGTTTGAGTTGTCCGAGCCACCTACTGTAAATTTACTCACATGCTTTGGATCATTGACGCATGCATCAAATTCAGTAGTATTGTTTGGGATTCTACGGATGGCCATTCATAGAGGGTCATAACTGTGTCCTTTTCCAGTCAATTAAACTTACATTTTTCTAAAGTCATCTGAAATCTCTTTTCATGATGTTGAAAAGGAATTACATTATTTTATTTTGAGCAGGTTATCAAATTGTGTCAAATCTGACCTGACTTGTTTGGAACTCTTTATCAAAGTGAAGATAAATGTAATTTCGGGCAGAGTACGCCCATCTAATCTTCCAATTAATACCAAGGTATAAAACCAGCATCTTACCTCTTCCTGTTGTTAGTTCTTTCGGCATCCCTCCTTCACACCCTCTCCTCCTTTTTGTACAATTTTCCCTGTTATGGGGGGCAATTGGAGCTTGAGTAGAATGTCCTCTCCGAGCCCCTCTATAGCAGACAGCAAGCCAAATCTGTTTACCACTTTTTGCTAAAATTATATGGGCACACAAACTCGTGAAGCCTTATTATCAAGAAAGTTCACATATTTTTACTTTTCCTATCAGTGACCTTGATTGTTCAAACCTTTGTTCTATTAACCTTTGTTCTATTTATTTATATAACATTTATTTTAAACTAAAAATCGAAGTCAGACTTTCAAGTATTATGATTGAATCAATAGTCAGATGACATTGCAGATCATGTGTCTCTTAGGGTGATCATCCTCATTTAGAGAGTTATGGGCCATTACAGTAATATCTCTGGTTCCCTATCTGTCATTACGTTCGACATGGTGTTAAACATGGTGACTGACACTTGGGGTCACACTTAGGAGCTCCAAACACCTCTGATACTTTGAGAAAAGACTAATTAGAATTGGTGAATGGAATTTTCCACTCCCCTGTACATACGGATATATAAGGGAAACGGTGTGCATCACTCATTCAGATTTGTTCTTCGGAGCTGAGTGAGTGTATCTATACACAACCTCTGGAAAGGAAGCAAATTGCTGGTGTGGTGGTTAGTGCTGAGGACTGATGCGAGGGCAATGGGCAATTTCTGCCGGGTCAATCCCCACGGTCCTCCCGTTCCTTGTCTTGCACGTTGTTCCCGGTGGAGTTCTTGGATGAATTTGACAGTCACATGGCACACCTAATTTTTAATTGATGAGAACAAAGTATCGATAGGACTTGGCTGGACCTCTACCCTCGGGTTCTGATACAGAATTGGCAGCCATGCTTTCCTGGGCTGCTGTGAGCATCTGGCTGGAGAGGAATCCTCCACCCTGTCACGGCTGGATGATTGGTATCTGGGCTTGACTTAGGGGGTTCCGAGTTGTGGAGGGCACCTTTCACTGCAGGCCCCACTTCACAAGCTCTTACACCCTCACTACCCTCAACGGTGGGACGGTCAGGGGGTATACGGATGTTCCACAGGTGGAGCATGCGGGTGCTGTGCATTTATGCCTGAAAAACACTGTCACCTGGCGAAATCCTCCCAGACTCCTGCTCAGGGCCTGTAAGTTCACTTTATCTCTAATGGCGAAGGCTTACAGGACAGGCCACCTCTTGATTGACCTGCAGGATGGCCATGGCATGTAGGGATGCCATGGCCATCCTGCAGGTCCATCAGGCCAAAGCTCTAAAAGAACTTCACGAGGGTAGTTCTGAGTACTGATGTAGGAACTGCACTCTCTGAGCGACGAAGCCAGGCGATGTCCACCGTAGTCCATGAGCAACATCTCTGGATTTTCAAAACGTATTCAGCCCTTGGACAGAGCTCGCTTTTCTACGGGCAGGGATTCCTCTAGAACAAGTGTCCAGGTATGTTGTGGTCACAACAGATGCGTTCAAAACTGACTGGGATGCCATTAGCAACAGGCAGGCAGTGTTGGACTCCTGACAGGGCCTCGACTGCAGTGGCACATCAACTGTCTCGAACTGCTAGTGATATTGCTGGCCCTGCGGAGGTTTTGGATGTGTTAGATCACAACGGGCCCCGTGGCCTTCACAAGTATGTGTTTTGTCTCTGCTGCCAGTTGCTGTGTTTGTAACAAAGTTGGGACACTGTACAAATTGTGAATAATAAAGGAATGCAATAATTTACAAATCTCATAAACTTATATTTTATTCACAATAGAATATAGATAACATATCAAATGTTGAAAGTGAGACATTTTGAAATGTCATGCCAAATATTGGCTCATTTTGGATTTCATGAGAGCTACACATTCCAAAAAAGTTGGGACAGTCTTAGCTGTCTTAGGTCTTCTTTGTCGCATCTTCCTTTTAATGATGCGCCAAATGTTGAAAGATCAGGACTGCAGGCTGGCCATTTCAACATGATGTTGTAATCGATGCAGTATGTGGTCTGGCATTGTCATGTTGGAAAATGCCAAGGTCTTCCCTGAAATAGACGACATCTGGATGGGAGCATATGTTGTTCTAGAACTTGGATATACCTTTCAGCATTGATGGTGCCTTTACACATGTGTAAGCTGCTCATTCCACACGCACTCATGCAACCCCATCCCATCAGAGATGCAGGCTTCTGAACTGAGCGCTGAGAACAACTTGGGTTGTCCTTGTCCTCTTTAGTCCGGATGACATGGCGTCCCAGTTTTCCAAAAAGAACTTCAAATTTTGATTCGTTTGATCACAGAACAGTTTTCCACTTTGCCACAGTCCATTTTAAATGAGCCTTGGCCCAGAGAAAACGCCTGCACTTCTAGATATGGCTTTTTTGACCTGGATTGTGGATTGTGTTCACCGTTTTCTGGAAGTATTCCTGAGCCCATGTTGTGATTTCCATTACAGTAGCATTCCTGTATGTGATGCAGTGTCGTCTAAGGGCCCGAAGATCACGGGGATCCAGTATGGTTTTCCGGCCTTGACCCTTATGCACAGAGATTTTTCCAGATTCTCTGAATCTTTGGATGATATTATGCACTGTAGATGATGATAACTTCAAACAATTTTTCTCTGAGAAACTCCTTTCTGATATTGCTCCACTATTTTTGGCCGCAGCATTGGGGGAATTGGTGATCCTCTGCCCATCTTGACTTCTGAGAGACACTGCCACTCTGAGAGGCTCTTTTTATACCCAATCATGTTGCCAATTGACCTAATAAGTTGCAAATTGGTCCTCCAGCTGTTCCTTATATGTACATTTAACTTTTCCAGCTTCTTATTGCTACCTGTCTCAACTTTTTTGGAATGTGTAGCTCTCATGAAATCCAAAATATATGTGATAATAATAAGTGATGCACTCATCTCCCTTTTATACCGTATGTCCGTGGGAGTGGCATGCAAATTCCACTCACTAATTCTCATTGGCCTTTTCTCAAAGTATCAGAGGTGTTTGGGGCTCCCAAGTGTGACCCCTAGTGTCAGTCATCCACACCACGTCTTGTTCCCTCCCTCAATAGTAACCAAGAAGTTCTTGTGTGAGTCAGCAAAAGGTCAGCTGAGATTATCAAAGCCTAGCAACAAATGGAATTATTATCATCCTTATTATTATTAGTAGTAGTATTCTGTTGTCACAGTGGTACCAAAACAGTTGTATTTAAATATGTAAAATTTCTAAAATATTCGTATACATTGAATAGTAAGATGATAGTTTGAACCATCAGGTTTAATTGTGATTAATGTGGTTAAATTAGCAATG
Source organism: Paracanthobrama guichenoti (assembly GCA_018749465.1). Taxonomy (NCBI): domain Eukaryota; kingdom Metazoa; phylum Chordata; class Actinopteri; order Cypriniformes; family Gobionidae; genus Paracanthobrama; species Paracanthobrama guichenoti. The sequence goes on from CM031967.1 coordinate 24,664,174, forward strand.
GACTGAATTACACTGTATCCTTACATTTGATGAAGACAGACCATTTGAATTTGAATAACATTCCATCCTTCCAAAACATTTATGAATGTTTCTACAAATATGGGCACTTTTGGTGATGTGGACACTTTTGAAAATCAATTCTCTTTAAACACACTTTTAATAATTGCAGATTTAATTTGTACACTATCAATGTCCAATTCTCCTGTGATATTTATAAAATAATATAAAATATTTATATAAAATTTTTTGAAACATCACACAAAAACGGTCAAATGTTAAGGATACTTTCATTTTGTATCCTAAATGTAATCATATTTTTGCACTTATTGCACACAATTGTTGATTGTGGTATTATGCCTCATCTAAGGGACAGTATAGTAATTGTGTAAAAGATTATATAATCATTTTCACACAATAAATATGTTTGTAATTTCAAAAATTGGTATTTTTTCTCTGTGTTTAGATATTTTTTCATGTAAGAATATTTTACATTGACTTTTCATATTTTCATATTTTATTTTTTTATTATTATTTTATTATTTTCATATTTTATTATTCATATTTTATTATGATCTGGGACACTCAAATTTTTTTATATAATATATATATATATATATATATATATATATATATATATATATATATATATATATATATATATATATATATATATATATATAAGCAAAAATATAAGCAATATCCCACTTGTAGCCATGCAATATTGCCCATATCAGCACGGTTGTGATTCAGCTGTGGGTAATCACAGCATTCCGATAGAACCATATCACGCGGCTACGTGATGTGATAGTGTGATATTGCGTTTATACAACAGTTCAACAGTACCCGAGTGAAAATAAATAAGAAACAACAACAGAGCTTCTTTAAAAACCTCTCTTTTGTGCGGAACTACTTCCTTCTGCCATGGATTCAAATCTCAAGTTGACAGTGTGACAGTCAAGCCCAAGCCTCCGTTACTAATTCTAAAATGTCACTTTAGAACTAATAACGAAGGAATGCTGAGTTGCTTCATTGAACCTTATTGTATTATGTAGAGTATTATGAGAGAGAGATCGAGTAAGCAAATGCATTACCTGAATCTAGCTGATATTCTTCAGGGGCCACATTCCCAAAACTTTGTATCTCAGCACTAAGGCTGGCTGACATATTCAATGGCGTTTTCAATAGGAGCGGCATGGTTTTAGAACACCATGAGAGTAACAAGGCGCTGAACGTCTATTTCTCACTCATGAGCTGAGCACTCTACGTTTTTTACTGCTCGCAAATACAACATTCACCAACCGCCACATTCTGCTTGTACAACGTCAACAGATGACAACAACAAGCATAATAATGGAAGAAAGTTCCTGGAAGAAATTTCCTGGAAGAAAGTAATGGAAGAAAGTTCTCTCTGTTCCTTTTACTAAGGAACAGAGAGAAATGCTAAGCTAAGAGAAAGGGCGGGGTTGACCTCATTACTATGGATGATGTCAACACGCTTATTATGCTCACAGTGATTGGCTGATAGGGGAGGGGTCTCTTTCAGTGAAAAGAAATTGAAAACCAGGGCTGTGTTTTCTATGCCATTTCTTCGCTAAATTCCCTCTGTCTAGTTCACTCACATCATTGCTCACGTTACAAGAGTGCCCACTACCTGCCCTAAGAATGCCACTTGAATACTTGGATTTTATTATTTATTATTTACAGTTTTTTTATCCTTATGAATTTGTTTTACGTATGCTTGGGATGTTGGAGAAAATATATATGTATTAAAAAAAAAAAAAAAAAACACTAATGAAATTGATAATGCAATAAACTATAACAGTCAACTTAAGTATTATGTGGTTAAATGACAAAATAACTCAAATATCATGCAGTAGAGTTCAAATAAAGGGTCCAAGGGTCAGGGGTCCAAATAAACTTCCACCACCCACTTGACGAAGTTGAGCGCACCAAAATGGTGGCAGGGATCCCCCAAGGGAAAGTGCTTAGGGAAGTTTGCAACTGTAAGTGGAGTTAAACACAGAAACACAGCCTGGATAACAGTAACAGGTAAGAGCTGGGATTTTCTCTTTAAATTTTGCCAAATGAAGGGGTGTGTGACGACTACTGTGTTATGTGGTGTTTTCCTCAGGCTGAGGTGAATAGTTGGCTGGCTCCGCCTTCTCAAGTGGCTGTTCTCAGGTGGTTTCATTTGTTTGGTTTCCTTTAAACTTGTTTCTTTGGTACATCCAACACTACTACAGCACATTACCCTTCCATGCATTCATTACACTTTATGTTCATTACACTTCATGACTATTACACTGTTGTTTTTTTTTCTGTATAGTTCTATTTTATTAATACATTTTGCACTTTATTTTGGCTTTCTCGTGTGTCCCTATTTTGTGTTACATCCCTTTTGAGTCACGGGGTGTAACAAATGGGGGCTCATCCTCATCGTAGTAAATCAAATGAAGTCAAATCACCTTTATTGATATAGTGCTTTTTACAAGTCCAATTGTTTCAAAGCAGCTTCACATTGTTAACAGGAAAATAATGCAACAGAATTTGATTCGGCTGTACAGCCACTCTGGTGAAACGGTGATGTTATCCAGATAATTTCAATAATCATATAGTATCAATGCGGGCAGATCGGTAATATAGTTGAAATTTAGGTGTCCCCAACTGAGCAAGCCAAAAGCCAGAGGCAACAGTGGCAAGGAACCAAAACTCCTTCTGGGCCAGAATGGAGAAAAAAAACCTTGGGAGAAACCAGGCTCAGTCGGGGTGCCAGTTCTCCTCTGGCTGACGAACAAACAGTGTATGATTATAATTCTGGCAACATAGCAGGTCTTAATTCATATTAGGTAAATAGATATTCGTAAGATTGTTCGAAAGATTGGAGTCATCATGCCGGAGACTATTGAAGATTATTGGGATTATTGAAGATGTTGTGTCGATGCGGCAGAGAATTATCAATCTCTATTATTCAAATCAGTAAATGATTGTTAGGCTGCATTAACTAGGTCAGCCGGAACCGGGAACACTTCCCATAACACCTGATGTACTCGTTACATCATAAGAAGAATGGCATCTACGCTAATGTTAGTCTCTCTGTTTATCCCGAGGTTTACTGCAGTCAGCCGGAGCCGGGTCGTATCCAGATCAGATGGTGGACCAGCGCCTGGACATGACCAACGCATCCCTGAAGTGTCTGCAGAGAGCACGTCAAATAAACTCCCCCCGTAAATGCTGCATCGACACGACATCCTCATTAAACCCGTCTCCGGCGTGTCGACTCCAATCTTTCAAATAATCTTACGAATATCTATTTACCTAATATGAATTAAGACCTGCAATGTTGCCAGAATTATAATCATACACTGTTTGTTCGTTGGCCAGAGGAGAACTGGCACCCCGACTGAGCCTGGTTTCTCCCAAGGTTTTTTCTCCATTCTGGCCCTGAAGGAGTTTTGGTTCCTTGCCACCGTTGCCTCTGGCTTTTGGCTTGCTCAGTTGGGGACACCTAAATTTCATCTATATTACCGATCTGCCCGCATTGACACTATATGATACTTGAAATTAGCTGGATAACATCACCGTTTCACCAGAACGGCTGTACAAATTCTGTTGCATTATTTTCCTGTTAACAATGTGAAGCTGCTTTGAAACAATTGGACTTGTTAAAAGCGCTATATAAATAAAGGTGACTTGATTTTGATTTGATTTAAAATGGACACATTTCTGTCCATTACGTTTTATTCTTTGAATATTCTGTATAAAATGGGTATGTTTAGGTTAGGGGATCTTACATTTATAAAATGGTAAAGGGGAAATGATACAGATATTTAAATGAAAGATTCTTTAATATTTTATTATATAAAATTTTTTTAGCTGTAAAAACATAATAATGCTATGTTTAAATGTCGCCAATACGTCCATATTTTACGTTTCAGACACAGGTGAAAAAAGCCAGGCAAAGACTGTACCACCTGCGCCAGCTGAGGAAATTCAGGGTTTCACCAGCTATCCTGAAAACTTTCTATTTAGGGGCGATAGAAAGTGTATTAACTCAGTGCATCACAGCGTGCTATGGGAACAGCACCAGTCATGACTGCAAAGCCCTGCAAAGTCGTCGCGCGCTTATCCGAGCGTATCTCAGGGTCAGCTCTCCCGTCTCTGCAGGACGTCTACACCAAACGCTGCAAAGGTAGAGCTACCAAGATCATCAAGGACTCTAATCACCCTGCAAACCCTCATTTCACGCTGCTGCTATCTGGTAAGCGCTTCTGAAGCCTGATGGCCAAAACTGAGAGACTCAGGAGGAGCTTCTTCCCCCAGGCCATCAGACTCCTGAACTCAGTCACTTAACATCACGTGACTTCACTTCTGGATAAACATCGATACACTGACATTGCACTGCACTTTCTGTTCTCGTTGTTACTGTGTAACAACCTGTTATAAACCTGTTTGCACATTATACTCTTTATACATTTGTTAACCACATATTTATAAGTCTACAGTTTACTCACTGCACAGTTTACTTCACTTATTTTATTCCACTTCTTATTCTTATTTTTTACTTTTTTTCTTCTACTTGATTATTTATAATTTTATATATATCTATATATCTATCTATATATATATTAGTACTTTTTTATCCTATTTCTATTATAATTTCCTCCTTGTGTTTTTAACTGTGAATTTGCACTGTCCATGGAGCGGACCTGTTTACATTTCACTGCCGGTTGTATATTCTGTATATAACTGTGCATGTGACAAATAAAACTCTTGAATCTTGAATCTTTCAGCACCTATCAAACGTGCAAAAACATACGTTTTGTGTCTTTGAAAGTTACGGATTAATACCTACGTATTAACGATGATTATCCTGGTTGACATTGATTGCACACTTATGTGTATGTGAACCCTTTAAAAATATTTGGATTTCTGCATAGGTTGCTAATAAATTGTGCACTGTAAACCCTAATGCTTAATGCTAAAGTACTTAATTGATTTGAGTAGGACAAACTTAAATTAAACAAATTAGTTGTTAAATTAACCATTATGAGTATTAAGAACTTTCTTTTCTTTTGAGTTCACAGCACTGACATATTTCAAGTAAACTGAACTGATTCCTTGTTTTGAGTTGTATGAAAACGAATTTCCTTTAATATAGACTAACTTAAGTTTAACTAAAGCTAGGCTCGGGATTTTTATTTCCTGGCATGCTTTGCCAATGGCACTCGAAAGGGAGAGTAAATGCTAAAATTATATGTTATATAATGTTTTTTGTTTTGTTTTTCAAGAATAATGGTAAGGGAGATTTAGTAGTGATTAATGTTTTGTTATGGTGATTTAGAAGAGTTTCTGGTCATGTGGGTTTTGGACAGTTAAGTGGCGCATGCTGCTTCGTTTGAGAGCAGGTACTGTAAGTTACATATTTTAAGTTGTTGTACTCAGTAAGTGCTATATCATGCTGTTGTTAACTTGTTATCAAATTAGCAAGTTGGCATTTTCTGAATTAGTTTTTATAGCTAGCAAAATATTTCTTAACTTGAAAAAAATCTCATTCAACTTTTTTTAAGTTCTGACAACTTATTAGGGTTTACACTCATTTGATTTACAAGAACTCAAAATAAATAAAAAAGTTTAAAAAAGTTAATGTAACTGATTACCTTAATTTTTTTTTTTTTTGAGTTAGCCCAATTTATTTGGGATTACAGTGTGGTCTGGTCTTCAAGTACCAATTATAGACTAACACAATCTGACTAAACTAATAACCCCCAAACAGTACTTTTCAGAATTGTACTGAATATATTGAGTGTTCATTGTTAAGGCACATTGACAACATATATGGAAACAACTGCTGCATATGTTTGGCCAAGACAACCTGCATATTCCACAAATCTTCTGGGAAAATGTTTTGTGAACAGTTGAGAAAAAAACCCCCACTGTACATCAACACCAAAATCTCATCCCAACTGTGAAACATGGCAGAAGGAGCATCAGAGTTTAGAGCTGCTTCACTACCTCAGGGTCTGGACACTTCACAACCACTGAAGGAACAATGAATTCAAAAGTGTATAAAGACATTTTACAGAAAAATGCCAAGACGGCAGTCCATGACTTCACGCATTAGAGAGACCAAGTCATGCAACATGACAATGATCCAAAGCAAATTATCAATCGACAAATAAAGAATGGCTAAAAAAATAAAAACATTTGTTTTCTTGAGTCTTGACCTGAAGCCAATTGAGATGTTGTGGTAAAAAGGGCTGTGCTATCAAGACAACCCATAAATATTGATAAACTGGAACAGATTTGTGGGGAAAGATGGTTCAAAATTGGCCAAAGTGTTATAAGCAGCTGCAGGGAATGTTTGGTGGAGATTTTGCTACTACAGGAGAATCTAGAAGTTTCTACATTTTAGGGTTCACTTACTTTGTCCAGCCTACCTTATCAACGATCACTCAGCGCCTTCAGTAAAATATCGAAAAGTGTAACAGTTTTTGTTTTCTAACTGGTATTTTGATTATCAACCTTTATAAGCAATCAGTCAGTGTGCTAAATCTGTGATGTCTGCAAAAGAAACTTGACACTGGCATTTTGGGTTACAAAACTGTATTTTAATGACCATGTGAAATGCAGGTTAATCACTTGGTGTGTCACTGATGTGTCAGTAAGTCAGAAGTGTTCATCTAAATCTGCCATGCTGAGTCACTTTGTCTGGTCATTGCTCTGTACATAGGGAACAGCCCAAAATACACCTTGGTGAACACAATCTTTGCCAAACACTATTGCAACTCAAGACATTTATAATCAGAGTCTATAAATGAACATGAACATTGACCTTCTTAGAACATGCGATGAAGTAACAAATCTTGATATAACAACATCTGCTACATGTAGCCTATACATTTTCTTTTTCTAATAAAACATAATTCCCTTGAGACCAGCTATGTTATGTTTTAGGCTACATGAACACATCTAAACAGACCAATAACCAATAACCAAACCACAGTGAAGAAGAGCACAGTCAAAAGCACATGCCATGCTCTGACTGGATTAAAAATCGAAAGCATTCAGTCATGTGACACCTGATACCAGTCACAGTTTAAATGTGTGTTATTGTAGGAGCAGAGGGATCCCAAAGTCCTTATAAAAAAACACTTAATTTAAGTTTTTTTAATTTAATTTTATTTATTTTTTTAAGACAACTGACTATGAATGAACACAATTTCTGAATGATCTTGTTACAAATGTATATAATTTATAACGGAAATCATACATATATAAAAAATGGAATGAATTTCACATGCACAGTAAAACGTTTGGACCTACTTTATATCAGGTGGCCTTAACTACTGAACATTGAAATTAATAATTTGATACAATGCTCTTATTGTGTACATGTTTTTACATTGTACTTACATTTTAAAAATACCTACATGTAATTACATCTGTAATTAATTTCTGTAATTACATTTATAATTTACACAGTTGACCCTTCCCTTACACCTACCCATACTACCACACCTGTCCCTAACTTTACCCATATCCCAACTCAATATCAGCAAAAGTGTTTTGCAATACAATATGAACACAATAAGTACATTGTATTTATATTTTGACATAAGTACATAGGTACATAGGTAAGTACATTTTTATGTAAGTACATTCTTGTTGACGTTCGAAGTGTTGTCAAACAAAACAGAGGCTGGCTACACAGATGTCTTTAAAAACCTCTCCTTTGTGCGGAACTACTTCCTTCCACCACAAATTCAAATCTCAAGTTGACAGTTGAGCCCAAGCCTCCATTACTAATCCTAAAATGTCACTTTAGAACTAACGAATAATGCTGAGTCACTTCACTGAAGATTTTTGTATTATGTAGAGTATTATGAGAGAGAGATCGACAAAACGAGTGCATTACCTGCATCTAGCTATATTCTTCTGGTCAATCTTATATTCTTAATCACAAAATCCGTTTGAATGTCCACTGAGGACATTTGTCTTTGTCCTTTTTACAGTTAAGAGAATTTCCCATGACAGTGCTAGTCAATGCATTTGTAAGTTGCATCATAAGTTGTTTAAAGTAAAAAAAAAAAAAAAAAAAAAAACCTGTGTCCTTGTTTCCTTGTTTCAGTCCATTTCAATATAAAAGTCTTTGCCACTGACCCACTCATTAAGACAGTCTTTGCTGCCATCTAATGGTGAAATAATGTAACTTTCACTGAAGTAAAAATCACAATCACAAAAGGACCCTTTCTCAATACAAAATATGGCATGTTATAAAATATGACTTATTGATCAATAAAATAATATTAGCCATGAAAATGTATAAGAAGTTTGTACAATTGGAAATACAAACCCGATTCCAAAAAAAGTTGGGACACTGTACAAATTGTGAATAAAAAAGGAATGCAATAATTTACAAATCTCATAAACTTATATTTTATTCACAATAGAATATAGATAACATATCAAATGTTGAAAGTGAGACATTTTGAAATGTCATGCCAAATATTGGCTCATTTTGGATTTCATGAGAGCTACACATTCCAAAAAAGTTGGGACAGGTAGCAATAAGAGGCCGGAAAAGTTAAATGTACATATAAGGAACAGCTGGAGGACCAATTTGCAACTTATTAGGTCAATTGGCAACATGATTGGGTATAAAAAGAGCCTCTCAGAGTGGCAGTGTCTCTCAGAAGTCAAGATGGGCAGAGGATCACCAATTCCCCCAATGCTGCGGTCAAAAATACTGGAACAATATCAGAAAGGAGTTTCTCAGAGAAAAATTGCAAAGAGTATTTGTAAAATGATGGTTGTTTGATCGTCCACCATTACACTCTCTGTGAGAAATGTTGCAAGCAGAGAGATAGAAACGGGGAAACGGTTCAATGCTGATACTGGGGGAATAATGCACGGCTGGGAAAGACTTTCAGCCAATCAGAATCGAGAACCAGAACAAACTGTTGTATAATATAATATACTATACTATACTATAATATAATATAATATAATATAATATAATATAATATAATATAATATAATATAATATAATATAATATTCATGAAAGTTAAGGTCATTCTAATAAACATTAGGCTATGCATGAGGATCTGTTTGTAATTACATATCGTTCATCATACACGAATCACTTATAATAACATGTATGTGACATGCACACTATAATGTAAAGTGTTGCCGCCGTCACTCTCTATTTTTTGCTGTGACTTTGTCATACAGGGCTGGTGACCGCACAGTTTACAAATGAGAGGACATGCCGCCCACTTACTCCGAGTCCAGAAATAAGTGTGTCTCAACTGGCCAATCACAGACTGTCTCATTCATTTCGGCCAATCTGATCTATGAGAGATACCCTTCAGAATTAGAAAACTAGTTCGTCATACTCCAGTTTACAGCATTACATCAGTGTGATGTAATCCCAGGGGTCCTGGGAGCATTTAAGCCCCCTTCATTCACCCTCTCTTCATTTCAAACTGAGCTTCACTCCTGGAGCAGCAAAGGGACTTGGTAATTTTTCAAAAAGTGATATTCTTCAAACGAGAAGTGTCCATTAAGAGGCAGAGACTACATTTGTCAGGGGACTGAGAATTAAAAACGGGGACCGGCCGCCTTGTAAACCGTAAATCGGATAATCTATCATCGTCCTGACAGGAGAGCACTTTTCACAAGTATCCGTGAAAGTCTGTCTGTTTTTTTGTTTTTTAAAACAAACTTCATCCAAGTTTTGATCTGTTTAACAGCGAGCGCGCCTCTGACACTCTCCCGCAAAAGTGACGAGCTGTGAATTTTCCGCGTTAGAAGTATAAAAGGAAGAGTCCATCATGAGCAATTACACACATTTAGACGATCTGCCGCCACAATACTACCAGGGCACAGACCTTGGGGAAGAGGAAGAGGAAGAGATGCCAGCAACAGAGAAAGATCTGGCCGAGGACGCGCCGTGGAAGAAGATCCAGCAGAACACCTTCACCAGATGGTGCAATGAACATCTCAAATGCGTCAATAAGACCATCACCGACCTCCAGAAAGACCTGAGCGATGGGCTCAAACTCATCGCGCTTCTGGAGGTCCTCAGTCAGAAGAGAATGTACAGAAAGCATAATGTCAGACCAAACTTCAGACAAATGAAACTGGAGAACGTGTCGGTGGCGCTGGAGTTTCTGGAAAGAGAGCGAATCAAACTCGTGTCAATAGGTAAGTTCTGCTTTAACTAGTTAAACAGGAATAAACAGCAACACTTAAAGTTAAATAAGTGTCTCTATTTATATAGTTAAGTTCTATAATATTGTATAGACCCTATAACATTTTACTAATACTTAAGATTAGGGAACACAGTCCCTCAATAAACTCCTAGTTACTGCTTATTGATAGTAAGTAAGGTAGTTGTTGTAGTGGTTAAGGGACCTAGAATATGGTCATGCAGAATAAGGCTTTATAAATACTAATAAACAGCCAATATGCTGGTATTATGCATGCTAAACAAATAATGTAAAAATAAATAAATAAATGACAACCTCTGTTGACAACCTATGTTTTTACATTGCTTTAACTCATCAATATAAGTCAAGCAAATTTGAACTTTTATCATACGTTATACACGACTCAATTAATTTATTAAGTCAGTTTAATGTAATTTAAGTGGAAATGACTTAAACATCCAAGTTGATTGTACTTAAAAATGTAAGTACTTAAATACAACTTTCAAGCAACTTTTTTTTTTTTTTTTTTTTTACAGTACTGTAGTTAATAGTGAATGCATATGTGTTCCTTAATCTAAAGTGTTACCAACATTTCTATTCAAACTTCGAAGAGTTACAGTAGATATAAATATTTTGAAGACTACAATAAGTAATTTTCAGGCAGGTCAGGTTTTTATTTATTTATTATTTATTGTCAGGTAATAGCTCCTTAATATAACAACTTCAGTCTGTTTAACATTGAACTATTTGTGTTTATGAATTACTTAATAATAAAAGTAATGTCAATGGTAAAGTTCAGGTGTCAGCTCACAGTCTGGGAGGAGCATTTCGTCCCATGTATACATTGGGCTTCCGTGTGTCAGTGAAATGGAAAATAGTTTTAAAGGGCCACAGCTTGTTTGTTGAATAAAGGTGAAATGTTATATCGATCTGTCTAGACATGCTGTAATAACTTGTTGGAGTATTAATGAATATGCAGTTACAGCAATGTAGGTTTGCAGTTTAGATGTCAATGTTTAGAGTGGATTTAAAGAACAGCACTTTGTGTAAACCATTGGTGTGAAGGTGTTTTGGGGATACTTTACTACTTAAAGGGATAGTTCACTCAAAAATGAAATTTATGTCATTTTTACTTACCCTCATGTCGTTCCAAACTCGTAAGACTTTCGTTCATCTTCAGAACACAAATTAAGATATTTTTAATGAAATCTGAAAGCTTTCTGTCCTTCTACACAACTACTTTGACACTTCAGTTCAATGAAGTTCATAAAAAGATGGTAAAACTAATCCATATGAATTGAGTGGTTTAGTCCTTTTTTTTTTTTTGAAGAGACACGATCACTTTATATGGTGAACAGATTTAATTTAGGCTTTATTCACATACAAACATTGATCAGTGAAAACATAAACAGAAGCTCAACCATATGCTTGACGCGTGAGAATGAACCTCACTGGTTCTCGCACGTCAAGCGAACATGCTTGAGCTTCCGTTTACCACAACTGTTGTGTGAGTTGATGAATGTTTACATGTGAATAAAAGCCTAAATTCAATATGTTCATCATATAAAGTGATCGAGTCTCTTCAGAACATTTGGACTAAACCGCTCAATTCATAAGGATTAGTTTTACCATCTCATTATGAACTTTTTGAAGCGTCAAAGTGGTAGTTGTGTAGACTGTCAATGGAAGGGTCAGAAAGCTCTTCATTTAAAAATATCTTCATTTGTGTTCTGTAGATGAACGAAAGTCTTACCATTTTTTTAGGTGAGCTAACCCTTTAACAGCCTGAGTATGGATGTCCGTGCCATTTCTGACATGCTAAAGTAAACTGAGGTGGAACTAATAGTAATACAAACACTTAAAACACCTTTTCTAGGCTTTCATAATATGGAATTAACCAAGGAAAATTAGTGGTGTTTTAGTGATAATGCCCTTTTAAGGAATGTCCCCTGTCCCCGAGGGTGGCAGACAAATGTGTTTTGCAGAACAAAAAAGTACACGTTTTTGAGCATGTTGATATCCCAGGTCTTTGGAATCGACTTTATGATGGCAAGTGATTCAAATAATTGTGATTAATTAAACTATTTGATAAATCAGTTTTCTTGTGATTGTCTTTGGTCTGTGTAGACAGCAAAGCCATTGTAGATGGGAACCTGAAGCTGATTCTGGGTCTCATCTGGACACTCATTCTCCATTATTCTATCTCCATGCCCATGTGGGAGGATGAGGATGATGAAGAGATTAAGAAACTCACTCCCAAACAGAGATTGCTGGGCTGGATTCAGAACAAGGTTCCAGAGCTGCCTATTCACAACTTTAACAAGGACTGGAGGGATGGCAAGGCCCTGGGTGCCCTCGTGGACAACTGTGCCCCTGGTAAGGACACATTCTGACATCACCAGGTGTAGCTGTTTGCTTGGTTTGACTTTGGGCATTTGTGGTTTGGGGAGGAAGTCCAGGTTAACAATCAAGGTTCTCCAGAGATTTTGGGTTCTCATGCTATATTCAATGCTTTGACCATATTTAACTGTTAACTTATTTATTTTTTTATTTTTTAGACAAAGAGGCAAAAACACAAGATAATTCATTATGTATTCAAACAATGTATTGAGTTTCAATGCCAATATAAAACAAGTAAATTATGTAATAAATTCATTAAAAAGGTCAATACAGTCTTAATGAAATTCTGAATAGTTTTGTGTGACTGTTTATATATGGCCTCCTTTTCCCCAAATAACAATATGGCAATAATACAAATATAACAAAGGAAAAACCTGTATAGTATTTTAAGGAATGGATAAATTATACAATACAATAGAGAACGAGAGCTTCGTATATCAACTAAATCATGATCTACTTCCTGTGCCACTCTTTGCTCACATGGAGCCACGCTGAGGACAGGGGTAGTGAACGAAAGTGTTTACTTCAGTGTAGCTGATATGAAACAGTCCCTGAGACAGTCATGACCATACAGGGTGTTGCTGGCATTTGACAAATCACAGCATTACCATTATCATTATATGTTTAGGTTACATTATATGTTTCTTTAGACATTTTTTATAAACAATTTCGAAAGAGCAGAACAAGTTTATGGGAGGCCTGATGTCATAAAGTTAGCTCATTGTTTCAATAAAATATTTCACTAATAATAATAATAATAAAATGATTCACTCATAGGTCTGTGCCCTGACTGGCAAAAATGGGACCCCAACCAGCCTGTTGCAAATGCTCGTGAGGCCATGCAGCAGGCCGATGACTGGCTCGGTGTGCCACAGGTGAACATCCACTCAACATTAACACCATCATGTTCAGCCAATGCATTTTATACTCTACTGTAGTCATGAGGAAGGTAGTGTCTGGGCAAATATTAGTGGTTTCAGCACTTTGACACATAGTGGTGCCTGCTCCATTATCCTCATGGGATAAGTGTGAGATTCCATGAATGGTGTAGCATGTGTGTCATAAATTCTTGGGGCTGAATTCCCTGCTGACTGTTGAGGGGATGTGGGAGGGGACTGGCTCCTGGTAAATCCTGCCCTTGGCTTGTTGTAGGCCACAGCACTCTGGATAAATATAGTATCTGAAGAGATTGCCACCACCTTGTGATAGTAGAACAAACATGATGGTGAAAAGAAAATGCTGGAAGGGAGTGGCTTCTTTCTGCAATGTTTATCTCACTTCCTGACTAGTTTACTAGTTACTTCTCCAATGGAGATTTAGTGTCTAAAATTCTAAAATTCTTTTCTTCTGAGCATATACATGCACTAAAACAGTTATTAGTGAATGAGGCCCTGTATACTTAATTCTCATCTGACATCTATGAATTTTTGATCTCTAGGTCATAGCTCCAGAGGAAATTGTGGATCCAGATGTGGATGAGCATTCAGTGATGACATACCTCTCTCAGTTTCCCAAAGCTAAACTGAAGCCTGGAGCCCCTCTCAAGCCAAAGCAGCTGTACCCCAAAAAAGCCAAGGCCTATGGACCAGGTGAGCAAACTAACCCAGCAAGCAATAGGTCATTTCACCATCTCGGTTAACAATAGACCTGATGTAATCCGGGTATGAGTAGCCCACTTCTAGCCAAAATAACCTTGAATTTGGCTACATGTAATTTTTGCCAAAATCATTGAACTGTTATGATATTCCATCGTGTAAGCAGAGTCAACAGTGATTACAGGGTGTTTGGTTTCTTTGACATGTTCATGTTCAAGACTATGTCAGGCTATGGTTGGACGTCTATTAATTGACAGCCCAAATTTTGCATTGTTTTAGCCTAAACGTCAGGGCTGTGTTTGGACCATAGACTGTAAAAAAAGATGGATGATGCTCCTTCACTATCTTCCATTGTATAAAAGTAAAGCCTGCAATGTCCGAATATGGCACTGACATCTTGCGCTGATTTGGGACCTGCGTCTGCGCAGTAGAAAGCAGGAAGTAGAGCCGCAATATCAAAACCCCGCCCACACTCTCGCAGTATCTGTTAGTACAGTTTTCCTGCACAACAACTCATTATGTCTGTGTGAAATAATTATGGAAATGTAGAAATTAAAGTTAACGCTCAGATTTCCTTCTGAAAATCCCCCAAAAAGTCTTTTGGTGCCTCAGAGAAACTGTCAATCATGACGTCACACCCCCGGTTTTTTTATAGCATCAAATAACCAACTAAAACCAAACTTATTTAAAAAACTACCTAAAATGACAGAAACCATCTCACAAAAAATATTTGGAGTGTAATTTGATTGTTTAGTTTTTCTCGCGTCCCATTAGAATACATGGAGGGGGCGGGATTTATGAGCTATACTGGGACCAACCACCTGGGGGGGATTGAGACATTTTGGCTTCACTTTTCAGGACGTGTGCAGCACACTTGGTTGTCTTTTATACTCAAAATTGCTTATATTCCAAGTGTAATTGAAACATCATAAAAAGTGCTTTGTCAGCACAAAAGCTAATAAAGAGATTTTGAGTTACACATACAAATAAGAGCGAGTTACAAATTTTTAAATAAGAGCTGTTTATGCTTTATTTGGGTGTATTGCATACAATCAAGTATGCAATATGTACATTCCGAGCATTGCTGTTGAAAGACTTGATATGACTTGATATATATATATTTTTATTTTTAAACAGGTATTGAGCCTCAGGGGAACATGGTTTTGAAGCCAGCTGTATTCACTGTAGAAACACTGGAGGCAGGACTTGGTGAAGTGATTGTGTATGTAGAGGACCCAGAGGGTCACACTGAGGAGGTGCGATATGACAAATATATTAATGTAACATTCTGTAAATGTTGCATCAATGTGAAACAAACTACATTTTAAACTAAAATCCATCTTTTATTTTTCTTAAAATTAAGGCTAAAGTTGTCGCCAACAATGACAAGAAAAGGACATTCTCTGTCACTTATGTGCCCAAGGTTGAGGGACCCCACAAGGTACGCATTAGTACATGAGCATGGTTGATTGTACAGTGTCCATTTGAGGATGTAAACCAGTTTGCTTCCAGTGGCAATGTTGTTTATTTATTCTTCTATATCACAGGTGAAGGTACTCTTTGCTGGTCAGGACATTGATAAGAGCCCCTACATGGTGAATGTGGCTAAGGCTCTGGGTGATCCCAGCAAAGTTCAGGCTCGAGGTCCAGGTCTGGAGCCAGTGGGCAATGTGGCCGATAAACCTACTTATTTTGACATATATACTGCAGGTGAGCAGAATGCACAAAATGTGCTTTGGAAGAGGTTTTTTTCTATATGAAGTTGCTCTCTCACGGTTCTGTCTCATTTCAGGTGCTGGGGCTGGAGATGTTAGTGTGGTCATTGTTGACCCTCAGAATAAAAACAACACTGTGGAAGTTATTCTAGAAAACAAGGGCGATAACATCTTCCGTTGCACCTACAAACCTCTGCAGGAGGGGCCGCACACCATCCATGTTACCTTTGCTGGGCAGCCCATACCCAACAGCCCCTTTAAAGTGCACATCTCCGAGGGTAAGCATCTTATCATTTTCCTTTCTTATATATCTTGCTGAATTAATCAAATGTCTTTAAACGTGTCAGACATATTGGAACAGTGGGCAACAAAGAAAGTCAAAGAAACTACAACAACAACTGTTTATTTTGTAGCACACCCTAAACCTTCTGCTGTGCCTCCGAAGCAGATACCACCTCATAAAAAGAAAGGTGTGCATACCCCTGCGGGCTAAAGCTTAGCTTCTTGCTTGTTCGCAGCAGCTTAATTCCTACCATACATCAAAACACCCACTTTGAGGCATGGTAGGAGAGGGGCGATGCCAAAGTTAGTGTGTTTCTATTGGAGGAACACATGAACTGCAACTTACATAACATTGTTAAATTCTGAAGTTGTTGTTCAAACTGTGATATTTGCATGAGCATCATGTTGAAATTTTTTTGTTTAGATTTTAAATAGATTTGTATACATCTTGTTGATTTTGGGCTTGGGTGTAATGCTGTGAGTTTGAGTATTTCCAACAATATCCCATTGTAATACTGGTATGTTTTTGTATTGTATTTTATTGTATTTTTGTATTGTATATTCATCCGATTGTGTTCTATGGATGTCCTGTATTTTATGAATGACCTTACTCAGTTTTCCTGTTTGTCATCAGAGCAACTGACCAGAAGCATAGCACCTTGCTTGACCTTACTAACAGTGCATTTAAAGTCTGTGCATTTAAAAAGGTTTGGGACATTTTATAATCTGTTTATTTTGTTTCTTTTTCCCCATCAGCCAGCAATGTCAGTGCCTGTCGTGCAACTGGCCGGGGACTGCAGCCTAAGGGCGTTCGGGTTAAGGAGGTGGCAGATTTCTCAGTTTTTACCAAAGGAGCAGGAACTGGAGAGTTGAAGGTCTCTGTGAAAGGGCCAGGTGAGTCATTTATAAACGTTCTTACTTTCTGGGGATTGTTTTACTATTAAAATGAATTACTTGTATTCTTATGCTATTACCTTTCCGAGAAACACTTTTTATATGCTAAATACTACATAGTACAATTAAATGTGTAATATTTTCTTACTTACACTTGGCTAGATACTTTGACTATTAATTGTGTACATTTCAACTACATTATGAATCAATTTTATAGTCTTGCTGTAATTCTTAGTCTCTTTTCTCATCAATTAATGTGGCTACATTTAGAAAATGCTGAGAATTGTATGCATATGTTTTCAGGAGGAGTAGAGGTTCCTGTGAAAGTACGTGATGTTGGTGATGGAGTGTTCAAGTGTGATTATTGCCCTGTTAAGCCTGGAAAATATATTGTAAACATCACATGGGGAGGCCAACCTATCCCACGCAGGTGAGAGCTAGTTGTACAACGTAGTTAACCACTGTAATGCAAATGTACACACCTTCCTCTAGGTCGCCGTGATTTTGCCAAGGAAAACATATTCTTGGATCAACATCTTTTCAACATCCAACATCAACATCCAAAAACATAGTCCTATCCCTACCCCTAAACCTAACCCTGTTCATAACTTATCCATAAAATGATAGATAAATACCACTGATGTAGAAGGACCTAACCCTAGTTTTAAGCCTAAACTTGACAATAACTGTAAACCAATCCCTAAAATCTGATTGGTTGATTTAAATGTTTTTCCAGGATCAACAAGGACGGTGAAATCACATTCACCCCTTCCTCTGTGTCAGCGTTTCCTCTATTATATTTTATGTCCAACCTCAGCACTGTTTAATTTGTTATTTTAGCCCATTTGAAGTGGAGGTCAGCAAGGAAGCTGGACCACAAAAGGTGCGGGCTTGGGGTCCTGGCTTGAAGACTGGAATGGTTGGAAAGTCAGCTGACTTTATTGTTGAGGCTATTGGTACAGAAGTAGGAACTCTAGGTGGGTAATTCTATATAAGGAAGAAAATAATTAAGATAATTTCTTTTATGCGTTCTTTTAATTTTTATATGCTGTCTCTTTTCTTTAAAGGGTTTTCGATTGAGGGCCCTTCTCAAGCAAAGATAGAGTGTGATGATAAAGGGGACGGTTCCTGTGATGTGCGTTACTGGCCCACCGAGCCCGGAGATTATGCAGTTCATGTTATCTGTGATGATGAAGATATCAAAGACAGCCCATTCATGGCCCATATCCTTCCAGCAGCTAATGATGTCTTCCCTGAGAAGGTGGATATAACATGGAAACAATAATCAAAAATAATCTCTTATTGTCTTTTGCTGTCAGTGTTATTGATCTGATGGATCTCATGTGCAGGTCAAAGCTTTTGGGCCAGGCCTGGAGCCCACCGGAGTTATTGTCAACAAATCAACACAATTCACTGTTGACGCTCGAGAAGCTGGCAAAGGCAGTCTGAAGATCTATGCTCAGGTTTGTCCATGTGTAACATTCTCAATGTTTTCCTTTGGTAATGACTGTATGTTAAACATCAGTCCTGTCAGTAGAATCAGTTAAAGGGTAACAGAGGACAAAGACACATACGTGCAAACTTGTGTGAATTCTTATATTTCTGCAAACTTTCTTCTAGGATGCTGATGGCTGTGTGATTGACATTCAGATTACTGATAAGGGAGATGGCACTTTTGTTTGTATGTATGTTCCTACTAAGTCGGTGAAGCACACCATCATAATTACCTGGGGGGAGGTCAACATACCCAAGAGTCCCTTCAGAGTGAGTATTCCCAGTGAAGTGTTTTGGTTTGTATTATGCTGTGTTGTAATGGCTTTGTTTTCTTTGAGATTTTCCTTTGTTTTTTGCACATTATTGCTGATTTTATAGACCATAACTTAAAACTTTGTTTTTAAAGGTTCTTGTTGGTGAAGGCTGTCACCCTGACAAAGTGAAGGTCTATGGACCTGGAGTTGAGAAAACTGGTCTAAAGGCAAATGAGCCCACCTACTTCACTGTCGACTGCGGTGAAGCTGGCCAAGGTTTGCAGGAGTTTGTTTTTTCCTGTTATATGACACAGTAATAGAGTTTTTATGTGGCTAACCATTCTGACTATATCTTAGGTGATATCAGCATTGGGATCAAATGTGCCCCAGGTGTGGTGGGTCCAGCAGAGGCAGATATAGATTTTGACATCATTAAAAATGACAACGACACCTTCACTGTCAAGTACACGCCCCCTGGCCCTGGCCGTTACACCATCATGGTACTTTTTGCAGATCAGGTACAGCACTGAACACACTTCTTGCCTGCACCCAATTGCACACTAATGCTAAGTGAACATCTCAAACTGTTCTCTGCTTAAAACAGGAAATCCCCAGCAGCCCATTCAAAGTCAAGGTGGATCCGTCTCATGATGCTGGTAAAGTCAGAGCTGAAGGTCCTGGACTGAACAAGACAGGTGGGTGTAAGCCACAGTATTAAGAACTTAAACTGCAGAGAAGTGAATTTTAATTGACACAAATCTGCTTCACAGGCGTTCAAGTGGATATTCCAACCCATTTCACCATCTTCACGAAGGGAGCAGGAAAGGCAAAACCAGAGGTGGTGTTCAAAACTGCAGTCAAAGGAAACGCTGTTAAAGATTTTGAGATCATTGATAATCATGACTACTCCTACACTGTGAAGTACACTGCTCTTCATCAGGTCAGGGGTCACTATCATCTGTTCCATTTTGTTTTTGCTTTGAGCATGAATATTAAGATTGGAAAGGTTATGTTTAACCAGCAATAAATGCCTAATTTTCTGCAAATTAGGGTGAGATGGCTATCATGGTCACACATGGTGGGGATCCCATTCCCAAAAGCCCTTTCAAAATCACAGTCGCCCCTTCACTTGATCTTGGAAAAGTCAAAGTTCAAGGCCTTAATGAAAGTAAGCACTTTAACTCAAAAGTTAAGCGACTTATGCCAAAGTATTTTTCTTTTATAAAAGTACTCTTTACAACCTGTAAATGCTTACTGCTCTAATGCTTACTAAACTACTGTGTGTGTTGCAGAAGTAGAAGTTGGAAAGGACCAAGAGTTTATTGTTAGCACAAAAGGGGCAGGTGGACAGGGTATGGTAAAAGTGAGCATAACCTCGCCCTCTGGTAGACCAATACCATGTAAGTTGGAATCAGACAAGACAAAAGAGGCCACCTGTGTGAAATACATCCCACCTGAGGAGGGTCATTACAAGGTGGACATCAGCTATGATGGGAACCCTGTTCCAGGAAGTCCCTTTTCTGTGGAGGGACTCATGCCTGCTGATCCTTCCAAGGTAAGATCACAGCTTGTCGGGAATAAAAGGCCTCATGACTTTGTAACATTGTGTTAGCTCTATAATTTAATGTTACTGGATTTCCCACTAGGTTCGTGCCTATGGACCTGGACTTAAGAGTGGCATTGTGGGTCAGCCTGCACCGTTCACTATAGACACAAAAGGGGCAGGTGTTGGTGGTCTGGGTCTAACATTGGAAGGCCCCTGTGAGGCTAAGATTGAGTGCCAAGACAACGGTGATGGAACCTGCTCTGTTTTCTACTTGCCCACAGAGGCTGGTGACTATAACATCAATATCCTATTTGGGGAAGCTCATATCCCTGGCTCTCCTTTTAAATCTGTTGTCAAGCCAGCTCTGGATGCTGGCAAGGTTATAGTGAGTGGACCAGGACTAGAGAGGGCTAAAGCTGGTGAGCTGGCCAGTTTCACAGTGGACTGCAGTAGAGCCGGAGAGGCTGAACTCACCATTGAGATTGTGTCAGATTCAGGGGCTCAAGCTGAAGTTTGTATTCAAAAGAACAGTGATGGAACATTCTCTGTTACCTACACCCCACTCTTTCATGGGATACATACCATCACAATTAAATATGGAGGTCAGCAGGTGCCCAAGAGCCCCATACATGTTCAGGTGGAACCATCCGTGGACACAAGTGGGATTAAAGTGTATGGACCAGGAGTCGAGCCAAGAGGTAATATTTAAAACCTTTCTGTGATTAACTTTCCAACCGCAAATCAATTATACCTTATTTTCCTGTTTTCTGTCACTCAAGGGGTCCTCAGGGAGGTGACAACACACTTCATTGTGGATGCCCGGGCCCAGACTAAGACCAAAGGAGGGAATCATGTCAAGATTCGCATCATCAATCCATCAGGCGCAAACACAGATGCCTATATCACTGATAAGGGTGACGGCACATATAGAGTGGAATATACTGCTTTTGAGGAAGGTACGTCACTCAAACACTTAACAAATATGATTAAGGAGAAAAAAAATGTTGAAAGTGAGGTTTTTTTTCTGAAGGCTTTCAAGGAGTTTGAATTATTTTATAATGATAAATACATATGAGATGTAAGTGTTAGGGGATAACAGTTTAGGACCCAAGACCAGTTATGAAAAATGAAGACCAAGAGTCAGGAGTGTGATTAATTAAAGAAAAAATTACTGAAGAATAGTTTGCAGTTTCCATCTTCAAGTCTCACAAAGAGTTCATAGGCCGCGCTCCCTCTCTACCAGCCTATCGTACATACAGTTTCTCAGCAGTTACTGTTTTCAAGGTCTAGCCACGTCATTACTGCAAGGTGGATGATTCTGAATGACTTAGAGAAAATGGACAGTCATGGTAAATTTCCACACATTATCAGTTAATCAGGTTCACGTGTCCATAGAGCACTTGTTGATGCTTTCACCCCGGAATTAGGCACCTTCCAGGTCTAGAGCAGGTGCCAGCTTGTCCAGAACAAGTCCACCTCTCTTAGGATGCCCGTAATCCACTTCCAATACTGATCTGTAGCACAGAATACCACGCACATACACAGATACACAGTCTCTCCAAGGTTGGAGTTGGTTAAGAAACAACAATTATTGGTTCTATTGACTTAGTAATGTCATAACTGGATTGAATCATTAAAAATCAACATACTAATATAGGAAGATAGATATTGATTAAGGCTTTGATTATAAATTTAATTTGGATATAGGTATATTGAAGCGGCAGTGGATTTCAGAATCCACCCTTCATAAGTGAGTGTTAAGTTTTTCACATGAGATATCTAGTAAAGATGGTGGAGGAACCTTTTCTAAAAGAGATACATTAACGTATATACAAATGTAAGAAATGGATTTGGTATATCAGCCCTTGTGATTCAGCAAAGTTTAGCTCCAACCCTAATCGAACACACCTGATCAAGGTCTTTATAACTAGAAAGTTACAGGCAGGTTGGAGCTAAACTCTGCAGAAAAGTGGACATCAAGGACCCCTGGGGTATATATACAGACAAGACAAATTTTGAGAAGCTTTCAGAGCTTAGAAGGGGTACTGAATGAGAGCATATGACAGATGGAGAGGGAGTTTATAAATAGGAAATGCATTGTAAAAAGAGATCATTAAATAGTTGTGTGCCTGACTAGTCCGTACAGAAATACATCTGATATATCAATGACAGCTGCAGTTCACGGTTAAAACAGAGCCTATTACAAATACTTTCTAGAAACACTACAAACGCTTTATGCTGTCAAACTCTGAAGTCTCTTATTTCATAGATGCAGTTATAAACTAAATATTACAATAATATTAAATATGTGCAAGACAGCTATATGTAGCCTATGGAGTAGGATAAAGCGGAATTCTTCAAATGAAAGTAATTCTTTGCTTTGTGTAGGTTTGCACCTGATCGAGGTCTTTTATGATGATGTTGCTGTTCCTAAGAGCCCCTTTAAGGTGTCAGTTGTAGAAGGTTGTGACCCAACACGTGTTCGAGCTTATGGTCCAGGCCTGGAAGGTGGGCTAGTCAACAAACCCAACTGCTTCACAGTGGAGACAAGGTATGGACTCTGTATATACTGTAGCATCAATGATGCCCTAAGAGAAACTGTAAGCTCAGTTCGATTTTGAGAAATTAATATCTAATTGTACATCCATGCTTATTATTTTAAAGGGGTGCTGGGACGGGTGGTTTGGGCTTGACCATTGAAGGAGCATCAGAATCTAAAATGTTCTGTAAGGACAACAAAGATGGTAGTTGCAGTGTTGAATATATGCCTTTCACTGCTGGAGACTATGATGTCAATATCACTTATGGAGGCCAGCCTATTCCAGGTGAAATATTATCTACCTAAATACCTATATGCTAACTACCTATACAATATTACTGTATTATACATACATATCCTTGTTTTTTTCAACTGTATAGTTTTATAACTACTTTATATTTGGGGTTACGGTTCTCAGGCAGTCCGTTCCGGGTGCTGGTAAAGGATGTGGTGGATGTCAGTAAGGTGAAGTGCTCAGGTCCTGGACTTGCTAACAGAGTTACAGCACATGTTCCACAAACCTTCACTGTGGACAGCAGCAAAGCAGGACTAGCTCCTCTAGAGGTGCAGCTGTATGGACCAAAAGGTACATAATATAAACCCCTCCAGTCCACTACAAATATGCTCTGAGCCAGTCTAAAGGTCCGAAATTTTTGCATGTGTTTTTTCATATTCATCATCACGTGGCTCTGAATTGTCAAAACCCCTCTCAAATGTTTGCTATAGATGCGAAAAACGACAAAATTTTTTATGATGGGCAAAAGTTGTGGAGGCTGTGTTGACACAACATGAGGTTGTTTTTATTTTTTAACGCACACATTTTGGACTCAGTGTGCAAGGACCTTAACACTAAATGACTTGTTTAAAGGTACTTCTACACTGTAGAAGAATTGCTGAATTTGTATACTAGCATACTACTTTTACTATTTCTGCCATAGAAAGATATGATAAAAGTAGTATGAGTAGTATGCGGTTCTGAATTCTGAATGTTCCATACTTGCCTATGACCGATGAAATCTTGTCTTACAGGAACTCTTGAGCCTGTTGTTGTTAAAAACAACAGAGATGGAACACATACTGTCAACTACACCCCTGCACAGGAAGGGCCGCACACTGTGTCTGTCAAATACGCCAACCAAGAAGTACCTGGCAGGTAAGATCTTACAGTTGAAACTATTTAATTGTTACCTTATGGCAGTAACACGACTTGAAGACATAATTTGCATCTCTTTTATTTTGTGGTTGTAAACAGTCCATTCAAAGTCAATTCAGGCCCTTCACATGATGCCAGTAAGGTGCGGGCTAGCGGACCTGGTCTGGACACTAAAGGAGTTGCTGCCAGTCTACCAGTGGAGTTTACCATTGATGCTCGTGATGCAGGGAAAGGCCTTCTGACAGTTCAAATCCTTGTGAGCACTCTTTCTCTCCATATATATATAAATAGAAAAACTCAAAATAAGGCAAACCAGAGCAGTGCATTTAAACGTTGTGTTACATTTAGGATCCAGAGGGAAAGCCAAAAAAAGCCAGCATTCAAGACAACAGAGATGGAACTTACACTGTATCTTATGTGCCAGATATGACTGGTCGCTACACCATAACCATTAAGTATGGTGGAGATAACATTCCATACTCACCTTACAATATCCAAGCCTTACCAACTGGTGATGCCAGCAAGTGTCTGCTCACAGGTATTCTTTCCATTTTGGTGCTTGGTGTTTTGTGCTTATTCTTTCTTCTTTGTGCTTCTTTGCACCTCTGGTTTTACTGATTTTTTTGCTTGCTTTTTATTTTCAGTGTCTATTGGAGGACATGGTGTTGGTAAGGAATCAGGAAATTCATTTAAAATAATTATATGAATTATTTTATAATGGTGGAATATTCTATAATGAAATATCTACCATTACACCATTACACAGTAATATGTTTCCAGAATTAAGTTCTTTGGTTTTTGTTTTGTTGTTGTTTAAGCAGAAAGTCTTGGGCCCAATATTAAGATGGCAGAAGAGACGTTCATCACTGTGGATGCTAAGGCTGCTGGAAAAGGGAAGGTGACATGTACAGTTCTCACCCCAAATGGCATTGAGCTGGATATGGATGTCACAGAAAATCCAGATGGCACCTTCGACATATATTATACTGCACCCGAGCCGGGGAAATATGTCATCACAATCCGCTTTGGAGGGCAACACATTCCTAAAAGCCCTTTTCAAGTCATGGTGAGTGATATTCTTGAACAGGTGTGTTGAACTGTGTATCGCTGTCCTGATGAAGCCATGATAGATCTATTGATATGAATACCAGGGACATTACAACAGAAAGGGATTTGAAAGAGATGGTTAAAATATTTAATACTGCAGTGACAGAAAGACAGTAGGACACTGTTTAAAACATTGTTGATTGTCTTTCTTATGCTATCTCAGGCTACAGATCAGCCTATTGCACTGAGAGACGACACAAAGCCCATGTTTCAACCCCTGAACTTAATTATCCCATTCACTGTCCAGCAAGGAGAGCTCAGTGGTAACATCTTTAATCATGTTCATTTAGAGCAAAAATTTTACTACTCTTGTGTGCTGTTTTCAGAAGTATACCATGTTTGTTTTATTTTGCAGGGGAGGTGCGTATGCCCTCTGGTAAGACAGCTCGTCCCTTCATCAGGGACAACAAAGATGGAACAGTCACAGTGCAATTTCAGCCTACAGAGAGAGGCCTGCATGAAATGGACATAAAGTATGATGGCAACCACATCCCAGGTTGGACTCCCTTTTCACATTATGTGCGAAATGGCCCAAAAAACAGAGCAGAGAGTTTCGCTTTTCTGCTTTTTCTTTCAAATGTAATGATGGATTGTTATATTGACACAAAATGTATACTTTTATGTGTCTTAAAGGTAAGGTGGGCAATTTAGGAGAGGCTAGCATTAGCAAGCTAGCTTTGAAAGCATAAGATCCCACCCTTCCTTCAGAGCGTCTTCAAAGCCACGCCTCCTCCAAAACACATGAACACACACAGCAGAGAGACAGCGTTAAATTACCTCATGTCTCAAAGCACATACGATTACAATAATAATGAACATAAACAAGTGCTTACTTATACCACCTGACTAATTCATTGATAGTGTTGACATAGAAACGCATAAAGTCTGAGGACGTGAACAGTTCCGCGTAGAAAGTCACAGGTTGCCCTCTTGTAATTGCGGTTATGACATGGCATGAACGCAGCATAAGCTCATTGTTTTGGTTCAGGAGGAACTGTAAAAGGCGGCTGCTGTTTGTTTGTGGCGCTCGTGTGTCTGTCTGTCTACAACTCTGCATAGCCTTATAGAAAGCGCTGATGATATGTGATGCATGTGTGAACAGGGTGCGCGGAGTCATGCAAATAAATATGTTGACAGGCAAGTAGGATATCCAATCATTGCTTTCGGACCAAATGATTTTTCGGACATTTTTTGGTCCTGAGACTTCAACAGAAGATGTACACTTTTTAATATTTAGACCACTTCTATTGTTGATTGCTATCAGGATGTGAAGAGAGTTTCAGCCAGTATAACAAAAAAGTGTTTAAGAAAAAAAATTGCCTACCCTGCCTTTAATATGTATTGAGACCTGTTTATTTGAGTCCTTCAAGATGTCAGTGGAACGATACACTGCGTCATGTAGTTTACAGAATCATAGTTTGAATGCAATTATGTTCACAGGAAGTCCTTTGCAGTTCTATGTAGATGTAATGAACAGTGGGATGGTGACAGCCTATGGACCTGGTTTGTGTCATGGGATAATCAATAAACTGGCCACTTTTACGGTTGTTACCAAGAATGCCGGACAAGGTACATAAAAGTGGTTGCAGCAAAGCAAATATATAAATATATATATTTTTAAATTGTTCCAAATAGTCACATTATAGTAAATATAGTATTATATAATAATTTATAATATTATAGAATATAATTTATAATAAATGTAATATACAGCAAAATAGTAATTTTGTTTGTCCTTCACAGGTGGTTTGTCCCTTGCTGTAGAGGGGCCATCTAAAGCTGAAATCAGTTGTAAGGACAATAAAGATGGTACCTGCACTGTGTCCTACTTGCCCACTGCACCTGGTGATTACAACATCATTGTCAAGTTTGACAACAGCCATATTCCTGGCAGCCCCTTCACTGCAAAAATTACTGGTATGATAAGAAATGTGTCAATTTTTAAAAATGAGACGTGATAAAAATAACTAAACTCTTGCCCATGGTGACTTACCATCCTTACCGTTAATATGTCTGTTCATGTAGGTGACGATTCCCTCAGAAGGTCTCAGCTGAACGTTGGCACAGCAGCAGACGTCTCACTGAAGATCACAGAAACAGACCTGAGCTATCTGACAGCCAGCATCAAAGCTCCATCAGGAAAGGACGAACCTTGCCTACTGAAGAGGTTGCCCAACCGGCACATTGGTGAGCACAAGAGGCCATAAAATGCTTTCTGCATATACTAGATTGGCTTTGATTAATCTCCACTCCCCTTGCCTCACCAGGTCTCTCCTTCACCCCAAAAGAAGTGGGGGAGCATGAGGTCAGCGTGAGGAAGAGTGGGAAACATGTAAACAACAGCCCTTTTAAGATTATGGTGGGACAATCTGAAATTGGCGAGGCCAGCAGAGTCAAGGCTTTCGGTAAAGGTTTAGTTGAAGCGCACACCTTTGAAGTGACAGAGTTCTTTGTGGACACCAGAAACGCTGGTATGTTCTTACAGTTTTTTTGCTCTTATGATCTTTTGCTTTTGCGTGATTTCAAATACAAACCTGGTGCAATACAATTTATTTCCACATTGTCTTGATTGAAAGGATATGGAGGACTTGGATTGTCCATCGAGGGTCCAAGTAAAGTGGATATCAATTGTGAGGATGTGGAAGATGGAACATGTAAAGTGACATATTGCCCCACTGAACCAGGCAACTACATCATCAACATCAAGTTTGCAGACAAACACATACCAGGTTAATTTTTCAGTGTTTCTTTACAGTGAAATGCTCATGTAGGCTTGCAGTCCATTAAAACAGAGATTTGTAACATTTTGTTTGCTCGCCCCACTCCGTAGGAAGTCCCTTTACAGTGAAGGTAACAGGAGAAGGAAGGATGAAGGAGAGTATAACAAGGAAAAGGCAAGCTGCCTCTATTGCTTCAGTGGGCAGCGCATGTGACCTAAACCTTAAAATTCCAGGTAAAATCAAATACCAATACCAATAAAGGAGATTGTGTGAGTTAGATTACAATTAACTGTCACAGTATTAGCCAAGGTGTCTGTAAACAACAAAAAATGTCTTTAAAATGTGATAAAGTAATAAATCTCTGATTCATTTTTTACTTAGGAAATTGGTTTCAGATGATGTCAGCACAGGAGCGCTTAACTCGTACCTTCACGCGCAGTAGCCACACTTACACACGTACAGAACGCACCGAAATCAGCAAGTCTCATGGTGGTGAGACTAAGCGGGAAGTACACGTTGAGGAGAGCACCGAACTTGGCGGTGACCCTTTCAGAGATGTATTTGAGTCCTTCCTGGGAAGAGAACGACTGGGTAGCTTTGGTACAGTTCGACAAGAGGGTAAGGATAAATCATTATTATGCTGTACTACCTCCCCACCACCACCTCCAAAAAACACCACCGCCTACAGCTCTTGTTTCATTGTTACCTTTACTTACCTTTCCAGGAGACACAGGGATCCAGGGAATGACAGCCCAGGTGACCAGCCCTGGTGGGAATGTAACAGATGCAGAGATTGTTGATAGCGGGAACAGTACCTACAGAGTCCGCTTTGTACCTGTTGAAATGGGTTCTCACACTGTCAACGTCAAATACAGGGGTGAGCATGTCCCTGGAAGCCCCTTCCAGTTTACAGTTGGGCCCCTCGGGGAGGGAGGTTCCCACAAGGTCCGGGCTGGAGGCACAGGTCTAGAGAGAGCTGTTGCAAGAGTTCCTGGTATGTTTTAAACTATTTGTTTTCTTTTTTTTTTGTTTCTGTAATGAAAAAAATGTACATTAATGTACATCTTTTTCTTTTCATTACCCTCTGATAGCTGAATTCAGTATTTGGACAAGAGAGGCTGGAGCAGGCGGTCTGTCCATTGCTATAGAGGGACCAAGCAAGGCTGAAATCTCCTTTGAAGACAGAAAAGATGGATCCTGTGGTGTTATTTACATTGTGCAAGAGCCAGGTAAGATTAAAAAAGAAGTTGCTAGGATTTGAGCTATAATCATATAGCAAAACCAGATAGCAAAACCACCTTTCTCCATTTCTCCTCTCAGGTGACTATGAAGTTTCCATCAAGTTCAATAGCGAGCATATCCCAGATAGTCCCTTCGTTGTTCCTGTTGCCACACTGTCTGATGATGCACGTCGACTTACTGTTACAAGCCTTCAGGTAAGCTCCAAGTTAGTCACAGCTAGACACAACTGACCTGTACCTTACAAAACAAACAATAAGGAATATTATAAAACATGCACTGAACACATGGTAGTAACAGTGAAATAAAAGCTTTCCAGAACAACTCTTTCTGCTCTTTGAGTCAAGGCTGAGTTATTTTTGTCCTTGAACTGCAATTCGACTCCATGTCTGTCCAGGGTCATACTATTATTTTGTTGAGCAGGGATTAAGTGTTCTTACGTGTGCTCTCTCTCTCTCTCTCTCTCTATCTCTCTGTCTCTCTGCCTGCCTATCTATCTATCTATCTATCTATCTATCTATCTATCTATCTATCTATCTATCTATCTATCTATCTATCTATCTATCTATCTATCTATCTATCTATCTATCTATCTATCTATCTATCTATCTATCTATCTATCTATCTATCTATCTATCTATCTATCTATCTGCATCTTACCCTACCTACCTACCATCTATGTCCATCCATCCATCCATCCATCCATCCATCCATCCATCCATCCATCCATCCATCCATCCATCCATCCATCCATCCATCCATCCATCCATCCATCCATCCATCCGTCTGTCTTGGTGTGTATTTGAGCTTTTTGGAGTCAGAAAATCAAACTTTCATTCCTCTTTTCACTTGCAGGAGAAGGATTTGAAGGTTAATCAGGAAGCCTCATTTGCGGTTCAGAGGAATGGGGCGAGAGGTGTCATAGATGCTAAAGTACACGCCCCCTCTGGTGTAATAGAGGAGTGTTATGTCACTGAACTGGATAGCGGTGAGTTGTAGACTTTTTGAAAGATGACAAATGGTTCTTATTGAAATGTTACTTTAACTGAAAAAGGCAACATTTAATTGTCCCAACATTATAATACCATTCTTTTTACAGACAAGAATGCAATTCGCTTCATTCCACGTGAGAATGGTGTTCATTCAATTGATGTGAAGTTCAATGGAAGCCATATCCCAGGTAGCCCATTCAGAGTTCGTGTTGGAGAAGCAGAAAGTGTTGGAGATCCAGGAATGGTGACTGCCTTTGGTCCTGGACTTGAGGGTGGACGCACAGGTATTGGTCCACTGCACTATTCTGCTTGATAAGTGCAAAAATGAGTGACATGTAATGATTAGTATTGTGAAGGATTTAGCATGAAGTTGCTGTAGATGGACTTGCTCAGTCAGTTATAAATCACCTATAGATCCAATTTAAGATACAAATGTTGTTCTTGCTGTTCTGTAGGGGTCCCCTCTGAGTTTGTCGTCAATACATGCAAGGCTGGATCAGGTGCCTTATCTGTTACTATTGATGGTCCCTCAAAGGTCAAAATGGACTGCACTGAGTGCCCAGAAGGTTACAAAGTGTTGTATACACCTATGGCACCAGGCAACTATCTTATATGCATAAAATATGGTGGGCCACAGCATATTGTTGGCAGTCCCTTCAAAGCAAAAGTTACAGGTAGGATGAACACAAATTGATGGAATCTTTTGGTAATCAATACATAATTATGCCACAAATGCTGCCATTGAGCTAAGAGATTGTATTGATCCAGGAACTTTTTTGCCCTAAATAATTAATGGGACATCCAGTGTGTTTTTTCAGCTATATAATAAGAGAGTTGTGACTGTGGCTTTTAACGTGTCTGTCTCTTGTTAGGTATGCGTCTGTCTGGGGGCCACAGTTTGCATGAAACTTCATCAGTCATTGTGGAGACTGTCACTAAAACCTCTAAGGTGGCTGGAGCGTACAGCTCTCTGTCCAGCTCACAGTCAACTTCAGATGCCAGTAAGGTTGTATGTCATGGTGCTGGCCTCTCCAAAGCCTTTGTGGGCCAGAAGAACAGTTTTTCAGTTGACTGTAGTAAAGCAGGTAAAATAAAACTTAAGTCAATAATGGTTTATCACCAACAAAATACATAATTATACAGGATATTTGTTTTGCTTTCAGAGGAACATATTGTTTTTTCTTCTTTTTTTCCAGGCACAAACATGCTAATGGTTGGTGTCCATGGTCCCAGAACTCCATGTGAAGATGTGGCTGTTAAACATATGGGAAACAAGCTTTACAATGTAACCTACACAGTGAAGGAGAAAGGAAACTACGTAGTTATTGTTAAATGGGGGGATGAAACTGTACCAGGAAGTCCCTTCCATGTGAGCGTTCCCTAAACACCTAAAGTTAAACCTAGATCCTAATCAAGAATAAATAATAATAATAAAAAAAGAACTCAACTGAACAACATTTGCTTAATACACACACACACACACACACACACACACACACACACACACACACACACACACACACACACACACACACACACACACACACACACACACACACACACACACACACACACACACACACACACACGTATATATATATATTTGTTTAACTTCTCTGAAGAAAAGCTTATTTTATTACAGAAGCTGATCTTAGAGGCCGCTGCCCTTTATTTAATGCTAACTTTTTTGACGCAAATGCATTTTAATACTGTGTGGGTGTGGGATGCCACAATATAATATTGTTAAAAGAGTGAAGAGTTTTAATTAATTAAAAAAAGGAATATAGTTCAATTAAATAGGTATGTCTTTGAAAGCCTGTTTTATTTAATCACCAAAAGAGAAAATGTGAGTATTTAATAGAGGAAGATTTATTGTTCTTAAAGGCACTTTTGTTGGTCAGGGAAATCGCAGCAATATGGTTTTGTGTTCTGACAATTTCAACAGTGTATAGATGTATCCAGTGCTTTTATATGCTTTATAGAATGTAATTTTGTTATCTTAACCAACTATTTAATATGCATTTGAAAACTTAAATAAAGAATAAAACTTAAGTATGTTGTTTTTTCCATTCACAAAAAACAAACAATACAAAGACCAAACAAAACAGAGCATTTCAGATTTTCAGGATCCTAAGATCATTTTAAAGACTAGCCTCTTAGGACAGCTGGCCAATTCAAATCATAACATAATTCTGTTTACTATCATGATGTATTTTGCCTGCTGCAAAGGTGGAACATTTTAAACATGCATTTCTCTGTTTATCTATTTTTTTTTTTTTTTTTTTTTTTTTACGATATTGGGTGAGTCCAGTTTGCTCATTTAAACATAATTATTAAACATAATTATACATACAGTAAAGTACATCCTATATGGCTCCCAAGTTTTTCAATAGTGTTCTTAGCAACTTTAGGAACTCAGACACACTCTGTTCAGTCTAAATCTAGACCAGGGAGTCCCAAATTGAACCCACTGATCTCCACTCACTTTTGCATAAACACCTGCTCATATAAGACACATTTCTTGAAACCTTCACCCATTTTTCTCACATCATTAAACACAAAACCAAATCTTCAAACTACATTCAGAAAAAAAAGAGTCCATAAAAGTACATTCCCTGACTCTTCTGGCAAAATCAAACAATCAGCTCAAAAACATTTCACCTGCACTCAAAATCAAACAATGCTTTCAGATCATACACACAGCCAGTCAAATATAAACTCAACTGATCATTTATTAGACACCACATAGAAAAATGGAGAACACAGCATCCAAGCATGTAGTTGTTAAAAAAAAAAGAAAAAAAAAGGTGAATTTATTGGCAAAAAATACCACAGGTGAATATACACCAATTAGGCATAACATATGGGGTGGGATATATTAGGCAGCAAGTGAATATTTTGTCCTCAAAGTTGATGTGTTAGAGGCAAGTGTAAGAATTTGAGCGAGTTTGACAAGGGCCAAATTGTGATGGCTAGACGACTGGGTCAGAGCATCTCCAAAACTGCAGCTCTTGTGGGGTGTTCCCGGTCTGCAGTGGTCAGTATCTATCAAAAGTGCTCCAAGGAAGGAACAGTGGTGAACCGGTGACAGGGTAATGGAGCCAAGGCTCATTGATGCACGTGGGGAGAGAAGGCTGGCCCGTGTGGTCCGATCAAACAGACGCGCTACTGGAGCTCAAATTGCTCAAGAAGTTAATGCTGGTTCTGATAGAAAGGTGTCAGAATACACAGAGCATCGCAGTTTGTTGTGTATGGAGCTGCATAGCCACAGACCAGTCAGGCTGCCCATGCTGACCCCATGACCACCGCAGAAAGCACCAACAGTGGCACGTGAGCATCAGAACTGGACCACGGAGGAAGGTGGCCTGGTCTGATGAATCATATTTTCATTACATCACGTGGATGGCCAGGTGCGTGTGTGCCGCTTACCTGGGGAACACATGACATATTTGAAGCGAGGGGACGGCTTTGCAGCCTTAGGTAAATTAAGTATACATGATACTAGGTAATGATCTGAGATGTCATCACTCTGCTGCCGAATTTCAACGGTATCAACATTTATTCCATGTGACAATATTAGGTCTAGAGTATGATTAAGGCGATGAGTGGGTCCTGACACGTGTTGCCTTACTCCAATAGAGTTTAGAATGTCTCTAAATGCTAATCCCAATGAGTCTTTTTCATTATCTACATGGATATTAAAATCACCAACAATTAGTACTTTATCTGCAGCCAGTACTAACTCTGACAGAAAGTCAGCAAATTCTTTGATAAAGTCTGTATTGTGCCCTGGTGGCCTGTATACAGTAACCAACACAAATGTCAAACGGGATTTATCAATTACACTACATAATGCTACATAAAGCACCAAAACTTCAAAAGAATTATATTTGAAACTAGACTTCTGAGTAATACTGAAGATATTATTATAAATTACAGCAACCCTTCCCCCTTAACCTTTCAGAAGCGGCTCGTGTTTATAACAATAATCTTGTGGGGTGGACTCATTTAAAGTAATGTAGTCGTCAGGTTTTAGCCAGGTTTCTGTCAAACACAGCAAATCTAGATTATTATCTGTAATCATATCAAAATCAAATCAAATCACCTTTATTTATATAGCGCTTTTAACAAGTCCAATTGTTTCAAAGCAGCTTCACATTGTTAAAAGTAAAATAATGCAACAGAATTTGTACAGCCATTCTGGTGAAACGGTGATGTTATCCAGCTAATTTCAAGTATCATATAGCGTCAATGCGGGCAGATCGGTAATATAGAAGAAATTTAGGTGTCCCCAACTGAGCAAGCCAAAAGCCAGAGGCAACGGTGGCAAGGAACCAAAACTCCTTCAGGGTCAGAATGGAGAAAAAAACCTTGGGAGAAACCAGGCTCAGTCGGGTGCCAGTTCTCCTCTGGCCGACGAACAAACAGTGTATGATTATAATTCTGGCAACATAGCAGGTCTTAATTCATATTAGGCAAATAGATATTTGTTAGATTATTCGAGAGATTGGAGTCGCCACGCCGAAGACGGGTTTAATGAGGATGTCGTGTCGATGCAGCATTTACGGGGAGTTTATTTGACATGTTCTCTGCAGACACTTCAGGGATGCGTTGGTCATGTCCAGGCGCTGGTCCACCATCTGATCTGGATACGGCCTGGATCTGGCTGACTGCAGTAAACCTCGGTATAAACAGAGAGACTAACATTAGCGTAGATGCCATTTCTTCTTATGATGTAACGAGTACATCAGGTGTTATGGGAAGTGTTCCCGGTTCCGGCTGACCTAGTTAATGCAGCCTGACAATCATTTACTGATTTGAGTAATAGAAATTGATAATGTTTTATGTGTGCCATAGTAAAGAGATGCGTTTTTAGTCTAGATTTAAACTGACAGAGTGTGTCTGCTTCCCGAACAATGCTAGGAAGACTGTTCCAAAGTTTAGGCGCTAAATAGGAAAAGGATCGACCGCCTGCAGTTGATTTTGATATTCTAGGTATTATCAACTGGCCAGAGTTTTGAGACCGCAATAGACGTGATGGAGTATAATGCGTTAAGAGTTCGCTCAAATACTGGGAGCTAAACCATTTAGTGCTTTGTAAGTAATAAGCAAGATTTTAAAATTTATTCGATGTTTAATAGGGAGCCAATGAAGTGTTGACAGAACCGGGCTAATATGGTCATACTTCCTTGTTCTAGTAAGAGCTCGAGCTGCTGCGTTTTGGACCAGCTGGAGTTTGTTTATTAAGTGAGCAGGGCAACCACCCAGTAAAGCATTACAGTAATCTAGCCTTGAGGTCATGAACGCATGAATTAACTGTTCAGCATTTTGCATCGAAAGGATGTGCCGTAATTTAGATATATTTTTAAGATGGTAGAATGCAGTTTTACAGATGTTAGAAACGTGGCTTTCAAATGAAAGATTGGTATCAAAGAGCACACCCAGGTTCCTAACTGATGACGAGGACTTGACAGAGCAGCCATCGAGTGTTAGACAGTATTCTAGGTTACTACTTTTTACTTTTTAGGAGTTTTTTTGTCCAATAATTAAAAATTCATTTTTTTCTGAATTAAGTTGCAGGAAATTACTAGACATCCAATGTTTTATATCAGCTATGCATTCCGTTAATCTTGTGAATTGGTAAGTTTCATCAGGGCGTGAAGAAATATAGAGCTGAGTATCGTCAGCATAACAGTGAAAACTAATGCCATGCTTCCTAATGATATCTCCCAGTGGTAGCATGTACAGGGTGAAGAGCAACGGTCCTAGCACCGAGCCCTGCGGTACTCCATACTGAACTTGTGATCGGTGTGACATCTCTTCATTTACTGCTACAAACTGATAACGGTCAGATAAGTATGATTTAAGCCATGCCAATGCAGTTCCACTAATGCCAACATAATTTTCGAGTCTATTCAAAAGAATGTTGTGGTCGATAGTATCGAATGCAGCGCTAAGATCGAGTAACACTAATAGAGAAATACAACCACGATCGGATGATAAGAGTAAATCATTTGTAACTCTGATGAGAGCAGTCTCAGTACTTTGATACAGTCTAAATCCTGACTGGAAATCCTCACAGATACCATTTCTTTCTAAAAAGGAACATAATTGTGAAGACACTGCCTTTTCCAGTATTTTTGACAGGAAAGGTAGATTTGAGATCGGCCTATAATTGACTAATTCTGTAGGATCAAGTTGAGGTTTTTAATAAGTGGTTTGATAATAGCCAACTTAAACGTTTTCGGTACATATCCTAATAACAAAGATGAGTTAATGATATTAAGAAGAGGATCTATGACCTCTGGTAGCATCTCTTTTAATAGCCTAGTCGGTATAGGGTTAGAGCATACATGTTGTTGATTTAGATGATTTAACGAGTTTAGCCAATTCTTCCTCTCCTATAGCAGTGAATGAATGTAATTTTTTCTCAGTGACACAACAATGCTCTGTCTCATGTGACACTATAGTAGACGGCTGCATGGTTATAATTTTCTTCCTAATATTATCGATCTTACACGTAAAGAAGTTCATAAAGTCATTACTGCTGTGCTGTTTACAACCATCAGAAGTATAAGCTTTATTTTTGGTTAACTTAGCCACTGTATCAAATAAATACCTAGGGTTGTGTTTGTTTTCTTCTAAGAGAGTCGAGAAATAAGCAGATCTAGCAGTTTTTACGGCCTTTTTGTATGCGATCATGCTCTCTTTCCATGAATTACGAAAAATCTCTAATTTTGTTTTCTTCCAGCTGCGCTCCATTTTTCTGGCTACTGTTTTAAGGGCCCGGTGTGCTCATTGTACCACGGCGTTGGACTATTTTCTTTAATCTTCTTTAAGCGCCCGGGAGCAACTGTGTCTAAAGTGCTGGAAAAAGAGAGTCAATAGTTTCTGTTGCAAAATCGAGTTCCTCTAGGCTATCTGGGATGCTGAGGAGATGAAACTGATGAGGAAGATTATTTAAAAGCAATTTTTAATGGCGGCAGTGATAGTTCTGCCATATTTGAAGCGAGGGGACGGCTTTGCAGCCTTAGCTAAATTAAGTATACATGATACTAGGTAATGATCTGAGATGTCGTCGCTCTGCTGCAGAATTTCAACGGTATCAACATTTATTCCATGTGACAATATTAGGTCTAACGTATGATTAAGGCGATGAGTGGGTCCTGACACATGTTGCCTTACTCCAATAGAGTTTAGAATGTCTCTAAATGCTAATCCCAATGCGTCTTTTTCATTATCTACATGGATATTAAAATCACCAACAATTAGTACTTTATCTGCAGCCAGTACTAACTCGGATAGAAAGTCAGCAAATTCTTTGATAAAGTCTGTATTGTGCCCTGGTGGCCTGTATACAGTAACCAACACAAATGTCAAACGGGATTTATCAATTACACTACATAATGCTACATAAAGCACCAAAACTTCAAAAGAATTATATTTGAAACTAGACTTCTGAGTAATACTGAAGATATTATTATAAATTACAGCAACCCCTCCCCTTTACCTTTCAGACGCGGCTCGTGTTTATAACAATAATCTTGGGGGTGGACTCATTTAAAGTAATGTAGTCGTCAGGTTTTAGCCAGGTTTCTGTCAAACACAGCAAATCTAGATTATTATCTGTAATTATATCATTAACAATAAGTGCTTTTGGGGAAGGGATCGAATATTCAGCAACCCGAGCTTTATCATTTGATCATCTGTATTATATCTGTTGTTTATTCGTTTGACATCAATTAAGTTTTTACTGTTGAATGGTCTTGATGTTTTTTGTATTTACTAATTCGGGAACAGACACAGTCTCTATGTGATAATATCTAGGTGAAAGAGTCTCTATGTGTTGGGATTTATCTGACTTCTGTAACGGGAGACAGCTAGCAGACGGTCGGGTAAGCCAGTCTGTCTGCTTCCTGACTCCTCTCTCCACTCCCTCCTCTCCTTCTCAGGTTGTTTCCATCAATTGTTCAAATCAATGTTTAGTGCACCTGTGCACTCTGAACACTTAGTTTGATCACATCATTAGAAGTGTGAACAATCTTGAGTCACTGTGTTTAAACGATGACAACTGTGTTGTAGTTGTGTTTAACATTTGCCACTTGTATTACATAAGTGCATAAGGTGGCCATTTCCATAACACCAAAAAGGAGCACACTTTGTGGCATTTAGTGAGGCAAAAATAATTGCATAGTACTCAAAACTACAATACAATTTTGTCCATCATATCGATGGTATCATGATACAGTGATTCTTAAATAGCCTACTCTACTCTTCATTGCCAGACAATTTGATCTACGATATATCTTGATGTGCAACAGAAGATGCAAACAAGTGTTTGTTCACAGTATTTGTATTTATTCAAGACATTGTGATGTGTTTCAAAAACTGACCACTGAGATGAACCCGTCTTGCAAAGTGCCTAAAAACATAACATTTCTGGACTTTTGGAAATAATAGAAATACATAAATAAACACATAATCTGGCACCGTGCCAGAAAACATAATTTCCCTTGACCACTTATGTCCACTTCACAGCGACACGGTGCGCAAAATCCATGAAAAGTGTCTCTACTGCTTTTTGATATAAATCTGTGCTCTTTTGTCCATTCTGGATTACATGAGGTCTGAGGTTTTGTTTTAATTTTATTTATTTATTTTTATAAATTGTTTGGCCAGCATGTGGACATGGAGGCTTGTTTACGCTTTTTAACCAATGATATATCAGATATTTATTTGACACTGCTTTCAGCCAATCATTTGTTTGACCAGAGATCTTACGGCATTAGATGCTGCTGTGTCCCAATAAAGATTCTAGAGCGGGGTTTTTTAGACCGATTCAGCGCAACTCCAAAAGGAGGACAAATGAGTGTCCGGCTTGAGGCGTATGGCCACCCTATGCATCACAGTGCAAAATTTGTTTTAGTGAGTGAGAATGTGTTTAGAGCATAAACTGTAAAAAATATGGACGTAGTGTCCGTGACGACACCCATAGGATTCTGAAGAGTAGTTTTGACGCGTAAAGTAGAGACTAGCTGGCCGTTGCCATCTTGGAAGCCACGCCGGATAACAGAAAATGGGCAAAGAGGCGGGATGTGGGGCGGAGCTGAGGTGACACGATGACTAACAGACAGCAGACAAATGGCAATCCACCTGTCACTCAAAGTGGCCACTCCCTTAATTATGCAGAACTTTAAGGCTTTATATAATGTAAACCAATGAGTTATAAAAATTCACCCTCCTCACAGTTGTCATGAAGGGCAAAATTAGGCGTATAGACCAAAACCACAGTTTGTCCCAGGCTGTAAACATGTATTTTTCTGCTGTAAAGTTGAGCATTTTAACATGGAGCTCAATGAGATTCTGCTCCCTTCTGGAGCCTGTCTCTAGTGGCCAGTCGATGAATTGCAGTTTAAGTCACTTCCGTAGCAGCTTCAAGAGAAACTGGGGAGGTTGCCGCTTTGAGTTTTGCAGAAGAGTCCATGAGATTTGGAAATGGTGTCTAACTGCCTGACTTTGTTTTAGGTTTTACAGAAAGAGTGATTTATTCAACAAATTGGTTTAGACTATTGAAAATTTGGTTCAGAGAATGGGGTTTAGGTTCTTAGTAATTGTGAAAAACTGTAAAATGTTTATAACAACTGTGAAAAAATATTATTGTTAGACCTTGTTATTGTGAATCTGTGAATTGTTAAATCACAGCTCTAAATCACAACACTGCTCAGAGCACATATGGTCCCGCTCTACAGTTAAAGTAACACTGAAGCAGTGTTAAAGTTAATGAGATAATTAAGAGATTAATTAAGTGATGATTGACCATTAGTAGTAACACCTACGGAAGCCCATACTCGCCACATAAGAAAAAAGAAAAAAAAATGGAGCATAAAAATCTGAAATTATGAAATGCTAAATCAAAATTATGACACTATGTCGAAATTATGACTTTCTTCTCATCAATCTGGCGCAACCCAACACAGGATGAATTGTGAACACATTAATGAGTATTTTAAAGGGGTACTTTAGTGCTGGGAAGATGAATGTGTATTTAAACTGGGTCATTTATGTAGTAGAAATGTGAAATTATTTTAGAAGTTGGTGCCTTCTAGACTGAGAAAAGACAGAAAATGTATTTTGACTCATGTGGATGAAAGACAACTCCCAGAATGCACTTGCTTCGCTGCCCTACGAGGCCACTCCCAAAGCCACTGCTACTGGTTCACTGGATCACTTGCCCACCGCCGCTATCGTTGTTTTCATTTTCATAATAATAAAATAATTTAGTTCAGTTAGAGAATACACTACAATTAAAAACTGAACGTGTCTGTTCAATATAATGTGAGTGAGCCGAGCGAGCGTCACAGCACAAACGCAGCAGGAGTCAGATTACATTCATCACGAGATGAAGAGCTGAGGTAAGTATGGGCACGGCAGTCGCTCATGGCACGTGTCAGATCACGCCTATGGAAGCTTAACTTTCATAGGAATTATTGAAAAGTTGAAACATTCACTCACTCGCTCCGCACCGCTCCGTTATGAATTACCGAGCCGAGCAGCTGTGCTCATTTACATTCTGTGAGTGAGATCCCACCCCCTATGGGGTTGGGTTGATAACATGCAGAACTAGCTCCTACTACTGGCTGTAGTCTCTAGCCTCTGGTCAAAAAAGACAAAATGACGATATTTGCGTCATTGCAGGCTTTTTTCCAGATAAAACATTCATAAATCTCTCGTTTCAGGGGGACATGAAGGAGGGAAGCACGATCATTTGAATATCATTCGGTTTCTACTGATACAAAGCTTAATGCTAATCACTGAAGTATCCCTTTAACTGTAGTTTTAGCTACTAATGATGAAATGATTGTCTTATTATCTGAACGGCATTGAATATCTCTGAGCACACACTCTTGAGAGTGTGTTTTTAAGCTTCAGTGCAGAAACAACAGAACGGATGTGAAGTGGTAGCTTTCATTGAACATATTCTGATGTGATATTATGGAAATATGATCCCATGATCACACAATATGATGAGTGTATCGAGTAATGACATGTCCAGTTCTCTGTCAGTACATAGTCACCTGAGGGTGGCGCTGTTCTGGGATCATATTTCATTAATAACGCATCAGAATATGCTGTAATGCATACTCTGGTTGAATTTGTCACGTGCACCATTTATGGAAACATATAAGATAATTTTTACAGGAGTATAAGCTATATTTACTGTTTAATGAAAACTGCTGCCTGATCACAATTTCTGTTGCAACTGTTCGGCAGCAGAGTTTCCCTATCAGTTACAACACCATCCAAACAATACTCACCTAAAGGATTATTAGGAGCACCATACTAATACTGTGTTTGACCCCCTTTCGCCTTCAGAACTGCCTTAATTCTACGTGGCATTGATTCAACAAGGTGCTGAAAGCATTCTTTAGAAATGTTGGCCCATATTGATAGGATAGCATCTTGCAGTTGATGGAGATTTGTGGGATGCACATCCAGGACACGAAGCTCCCGTTCCACCACATCCCAAAGATGCTCTATTGGGTTGAGATCTGGTGACTGTGGGGCCATTTTAGTACAGTGAACTCATTGTCATGTTCAAGAAACCAATTTGAAATGATTCGAGCTTTGTGACATGGTGCATTATCCTGCTGGAAGTAGCCATCAGAGAATGGGTACATGGTGGTCATAAAGGGATGGACATGGTCAGAAACAATGCTCAGGTAGGCCGTGGCATTTAAACGATGCCCAATTGGCACTAAGGGGCCTAAAGTGTGCCAAGAAAACATCCTTGTGTGTTTGGATTTTGGAGGTATCACACACCCCTAACACACCAGGAGTGCAGTAACTGTGCTTACTCACTTAGCTTCCGGATATGAAATATGGATTTGTCTTTCATTTTATATTATATTAATTTTATATTATTTCCTTTTAATAAAGACTTTTTTTTAAGACCGAGAAACCCAGACTATCACTAAGCTCACTACACTTAGTGATAGAGAATGCCATTTCATGCATCTGTTTGAAACACAACATTACAAGCATTTCAAAACAGAAGGGAAGAGGTGCTTTGCAGTGGTGTGAAAAGGCTTTCATGTTTTAGAAGTTTATGGAATGTCCACATTCAGATTGTTTTTATATGCAGATAGTTGTAAATTCAATATTCTAACCATATCCCACACCTTAACAAATGCTACCGTTGTTACAAACGAGGTCATTTTGTTAGATTTAGATCACTTCTGGGTACAAACTTATCCCTAAAATATGAACAAGCAATTACACATGTAACATGATTTTTGACAGGCTGCTTTAATACATTTCTTATATAAAAATAATTACAATTCATTAATTGTGTATGAAGATCTACCTTTTAGAACAGACAGAGAATAAAACATTAAAATGGAAGCAAAAATCTAATCAAAATTGAAAAGAAAACATTTGACACACAATCAACAGACAAATCCCAAAATGACTTCTAAAAATCAAATTTAATTTAGTTTTTACTTCCAGGGTGAGCATGTTATAGGACTGCTGCAGGACTTTCCTCCATATGAAGACACTGCCTGAGTTTGCTGTTTTCCTGAAAACACAGAGACAGATTTAATAAAATCCTGCATCATTTATTTATATTATCTTGAGTATGAAAGCATTAAAAGATTAGATAGATGCATATCAGATAAATGTCATGTCTCTGCTTTAATGGCTGAATACAATTTTACTGACTTTCATTCATCTTCAAAACAAAAATATATTTTAATGAAATATGAGCGATTTCAGTCCCTCCATTGACAGTCTACGCAACTACCACTTTGACGCTTCAAAAAGTTCATAATGAGATGGTAAAACTAATCCTTATGAATTGAGCGGTTTAGTCCAAATGTTCTGATGAGACTCGATCACTT
Organism: Paracanthobrama guichenoti; assembly: GCA_018749465.1. Taxonomy (NCBI): domain Eukaryota; kingdom Metazoa; phylum Chordata; class Actinopteri; order Cypriniformes; family Gobionidae; genus Paracanthobrama; species Paracanthobrama guichenoti. The sequence goes on from CM031967.1 coordinate 24,707,215, forward strand.
TATATGATCATAAATGTATGTCTAATGTCCCTGAATATGTTGAGCATATCATAATGATGTATAAAAAATATAATTCAGAGAGGAATACTTTATAGGATAGAATGTATGAGCTGGAGCGAGAATGGAGTTTTCCAGGGATTTTAGGGATAGGCAGGGTTCCCACTCTTTTTCAGCGATAATTTTCCAGAACATTTCAAATTTCATTATATGTATGACATAAAAAGAACCATATTTGGTGCATTCTTGTTTTCTGAAGCGTTATAGCGATTGTGATTTATTATAGGGCTGCCCCAGACTAAAGATTTTCCTGTCAACTGTTAGTCGCTCATTTAAGCCATTAGTTGAGTAGTCGGGGAGAAATACTAAACTATAATATATAAAAAATAATGAGCATTTAAAACAAATTCAGTGCTCAAGAGATCAGAACGCCGTTACAAGAAATAAAGCTGAATCTGGTTAGAAGAGAAATATCAGTCCGACACAATCAGGCCAACGGACAAGTATAGACTAAACATTGAAAACACTAAAAATAATACACAAAACAAATACATACACAAAACAAATACATTATACAAAAACACACACAAAACAAATACATTATACAAA
>CM031967.1:24718991-24729462 GCA_018749465.1 Paracanthobrama guichenoti
AAGATATTCCTTAACCAATAATAGTACCTGTAGGACTTGTTCCCATCTTTGCTTTGATGATCATCCTCATCGTTGGAGAGGTCGTACGGATCATTTGTGTTGTGCTGTAAGAGAGAAAAATGCAGTGAGCAGCTTAGCACAAGTTAACTTTTACTTATTCATCAGTCAACACCTTTAGTAGGGAAGCATGTTTTGAGTCTTTTAAACAAATAATAAGACTACAATAATAAACGTGGTCTATTTCTCACTATTTTAAGGTTTTTAAAATAAGAATTTGACCTCTTTTCATAGGTGAAGGTAAAATGATGACACCTCAGCAACATCTCACCTGTCCCCCAGTGGCCAGGTGCGCAAGAATCAGCGCATCACTTCCTGTAGCGAGTGCGTGGGCTGAAACGGGACCTGCTCTTTGCATCATGGACTTCTTCTTTCTCCCCCGTTTTGCGGGAACTGGCATGACTACAGCGGGTGGGATACTGCCGTCCTCTTTCTTGTCTGTTCATGTCAGGAGGGCAAAAAAACGAAAGAGTAATGTAATATTGATAATAAAACATAATGTGCATAATTTCTTCCTGTTACTGCATTCAGAAGATAAAGGCAATGAGGAGTTTTAAACTTGTGACAGAAGCTCTTCACTGCACTTTTAAATGGTCTGACATGACCTACAAACTGACATTTGGTCAATAATTTAGTAAACCGTTCAGATACATTTCAATAAAACTGACCTAAATGTGTACTAAAACCTTGTGCAACATTGTAATGCCCCAATTTTTAAAGGTCTATCTTAGCAAAACATTGTGGTTTTGCCTCATTTCTGACCCAATTTTAAAACTAAATGATTGTGTTACATGATATAATGTTGTTCCTATATGAATTATTAAAATAACTGAAATCTTATCACAGCAAGTGGTTGCTGACAGGTTATGTAAATACTAAGTCAATAGCCATCACATGCTAATCCATGTATTAAAAATTCTGTCATCATCTACTCGCCCTCATGTTGTTCCAAACCTGTATGAGTTTCTTTCTTCTGTTGAACACAAAAGAAGATATTTTGACAGTTGAAGGGCCCCACTGACTTCCATAGTAAAAAAAAATACTATGGAAGTCAATGGGGGCTGTCAACTGTATGGTTGCCAACATTCTTTAAAATATCTTCTTTTGTGTTCAACAGAAGAAAGAAACTCATATGTCATAATTTTTGGGTGAACTATCCCTTTAAAACCACTAAATGAATACAAGGGGTAAATAATCAGTCATTTCATTGCAATAATGATGTGAGTGTCATTGACGCAGGTTTCTGGTAGAGATGTACATGTGCTATTATACTTACAGTGGCTGTGGAGATAGAGGGAAGGGGGCCGGACAGCCTCTGACAGGAAAAAGCAGAACATACTCAACATATAGAGCTCGCTGTCCCTCCCTCTCTCCATCAATCATCCATCCCTTCTCACTACCTCCCACAGTCACTCTCACTTTCACTTCCAACAGCTTCTTTGGCTCTGAGAACGGCTGAGTAAGCAAGCATACATGTTTGTGTGTCTGGTGTGTTAGACAGTGAAAGTGAAAGAAACAAAAATTATAGGATATCTGCAGGTATCAGCACTTCCAATTTAATACTTTTTAATACAATTTAAGACCTTTATTTAATTTCAGACCTGCACATCACGTCCATCGACGATACAAAATCACCCAGCTCAACGGAGATATACGAATGAGCAATGGATGTTTAACTAGATCACGGTAAAGGTCTATAGAGGTATCTAAGGAGACTACAGCAAATATAATTTTGGCATCACCATTTGCTCCAAAGCTGAAAGAAAAAAAAAAATCCACTATTGCCTGCTTATGACTTTCCAATAGATGAAAATGATATAGAGAGCTGGATTATGGCAGTCAGAGAGAAAGATGTTAAATTTACTATCACGCCCTCAGCAGGTGATTTGGTGATTTAAAGCCAAGGTACTATAAAACAATGTATAGTGTCAAATGTACATGGTTATTTTAAAGAAAAATATAATAACAAATATTTTGTAATATTAATACTGCACCAAAAATACATAATAAAATAATAATAATAATAAATTTTTATTTGGGAATACAAATTAAAGACTGGGTAAACCCAGCCTGCAGGTCTGCCGGTGATTTGATTTCGCCCTGCAGCTCAGGCTGGAAACCTGTACATTAATTTATCCTGCTTCTGTAACAATTTTGCAGGGACCAATCACAAACCGGCTTATCCACCTGGCGCGCTATTGGCGGGTTTAACACAATGACGGATAGAGAAGCGTTGGATCGTTGGTCTGATTGGTTGAAGGAGTATCTAATTTCATACAGAGTCATTTGAACTATGCCCGTTGATCACGCCTCTTGTGCAGTAAAATTACAGAGCAGACTCCCCAGACCAATGTTCAATTTTAAAAGATTGAACTTGGTATGGTGATAGCCAGACAAAATACATATAGTAATATAACAAAATTGATAAATATAATGACTGATGTGCATCTGATTTTCTCCCTACTGCTTACAGTCACTTAAGACATAACCACCTGTGTTTACATTACTCATTAAAGGCCCTTTCACACCGGACGCATAACGGAAAAGCAAAGCAGAAAAGCGAATATTTCACGTCAAAACCATTCACATCAGCCGCGACACGAATTTGCGATGTCTGTGGCGTTTCAGAACTCCAACATTCCAAAACATTCACAGCGACTGGGTAGTCTGAAGGGTAGTATGCCAATCTTGTACAGGAGCTAAAACTTTATCATGGCCGGTTCCACACATACTTTCAAATGTCCGTGGGACACTGCATCTGACGAGACAAACCACAAACTTCAGGAACCAATCGATCCAGAGCAGCTATGTTTCCAGTTGAGTCACAATGCGTTTCACACATAGCCTACTCCGTCTGTGGTGCATATGTGGTGCAGGAGCAGTGCGCGCTGTTGTGCTTTCACATATGCTACGTTTGTGGTGCGCAACTTATCCGCGGTTTTATACCAGAAACACAAATTCATTTTAAATAATTTTTATTTCAAATCCAACAGTCGTTACTGAACATGGCTTGTCAGCATTACAATTCTCTTTGTATAGCCTACACTCTTTCATGTCACGTTTAACGCACTACATTTAAACAACATTTTATTCAATTAATTACTTTATATTTATATAGCCTTGTCCTTTAGATTTAGCTATAGGCATATATTACGTTGTTCACGCAAGTGCAAAAAGCCTACATTTAAACATAGGTTATAGCCTAAAATCACAAACATTTTAAATTAAAACTTACAATAGGACAAAAACAGCCAACTCTCGTCTTTTATTTAGTTTTTAAATCTTTTTACAAGAAATCATACAGGTCATAGAGAACTGTTTTGTGCTATATTATTTACCTAAATATGTCATATTCCTTGCTTTACCCGAGGAAAAAAGCCATGTGTTGACTTTGAAATTACTAGATTTTCGCATCAATGCATGTTTATTTTAATGCAGACAATGCGCTGTCACTTTATGTGTAAGAAAAAATTACGCACTGCAAAATGGATTATGTGTGAAACAGACATAATGCCACAGTCGTACTGATGGAAACGCATTCACTTTCTATAGTTGTGGACACAATTAGATTTAGAAAAATAAAGGTTGTGCTATTGTTGTCTGTAGCCTACAGTGGGCAACACAGCTGCATCTGTACAGCTGAAACTACAACTACAGCTGTAATCTCGTGAGAAATGCGATACCTGGCAAAGGTTAACGCTGAATGAATAGCTAGTGACATCAACTGGACATTTCGTCACCTTTGTTTCCTTGTATGTGATTGGTTGAAGCCTTTTCTGTCGCTGCGAGAGTTAAAAAAACAAACAAATCAAAAGCGAAAAAAATGCTTTTTTTCGCCGCAGCACATTCGCATTCGGTGTGGAAGCACTTATTACACAAACAGCTGATCAAAAAATAAAACCATCGCGCGTCAAAATCGCGTCCTTTTTGACACATAAGTGTGCATATTTATTTGGTAATGTGCAGGAGAACTGAATTGGGTGCTCAATCGCTGACAAACATCTTTCTGTGTGCATACTTCGAGTGTGTGCGCATGGAGGGCTGCCTGGCAGCGTGTGAGTGATGAATTCAGTTCTCGTGCAGAGAATTGCGCTTTCAATAACTAACACTTTGCAAGTCCATTAGTAATTTTCTTGAAAATGCTGGAAACTAAATGTTTTTTTGCTGTATGGACATTATGCTTTTATTCAGAAAGGATGCATTAATTTGATCAAAAGTGACAGTAAATACATTTACAATTTCACTAAAAATTTAATTTGAAAATAAATTCAAATTGAAAACTATTTTAAAATGTAATATTTCGCAATATTACTGTTACTGTGATCAAATAAATAAAAGTATATATGCATGTGTGTGTGTGAGAATGTATGCATGCACAAAAAAAACATTAATTATGTTACAATGAATAAATACAAATTTAATTCAACTTACTGAAATTCTATACATAATAGCATTCTTATTTCCAACATTTTACTTTTGGCTTTACCACGACTTCTTATTTAAAGGAACACTCCACGTTTTTTGAAAATAGGCTCATTTTTCCAACTCCCATAGAGTTAAACAGTTGAGTTTTACTGTTTTCGAATCCATTCAGCCAATCTGTATCTGACGGTAGCACTTTTAGCATAGCTTAGCATAGATCATTGATTCTGATTAGACCGTTAGCATCTCGCTCAAAAATGACTAAAGACATTAGATATTTTTCCTATTTAATACTTGACTCTTCTGTAGTTACATACAAGACCGGCAGAAAAAAAAAAAAAATCCAGACCGACATGGCTAGGAACTATACTCTCATTCCTGCGTAATGATCAAGGAGCTTTGCTGCCGTACCATGGGTGCAGCAGCCCAATGATATTACGCAGCGCCTGAAAATAGGCTAACTTCTGTCAACATAACCAACGTGACAACCTGCTTGCACAGAGAGCATGCTGGGGACTATTTTCAGGCACTGCGTAATATCATTGCGCCTGGTGCACCCATGGTACGGCAGCAAAGTTCCTGGATTATTACGCAGGAATGAGAGAATAGTTCCTAGCCATGTCGGTCTAGAAAATCACAACTTTTAATTTTCAAACTTAGTACATGATGTAACTACAGAAGAGTCAAGTTTTAAATAGGAAAAATATCCAAAGTCTTTGGTCATTTTTGAGTGCGATGCTAACGGTCCAATCAGAATCAATGATATATGCTAAGCTATGCTAAAAGTGCTACAGCCAGACCCGGAGATCGGCTGAATAGATTTGAAAATGGTAAAACTCAACTGTTAAACTCTGGGGGAGTTGGAAAATTAGCCTATTTTTAAAAAAAAGTGGAATGTTCCTTTAAAGGTGAATATGATGGAATGGCCCATTAAATTGATTACCTGTGTTTGTTGGGTGCAGGGCGGACACAATCATGGTCGTTGTTGGTGGTCCAGAAACAAAAGACTGAGAGGAGGCAGGAGGAGTGACCAGTGTGCCCTGAGGAGTCGTGATCACTAACCCCGCTGACAGACAGAAGGGAAACACATGATTTTGACCAAATTTGTAGACATTATTTACATGTGATTTCTGTAACTTTTAGTTAATATCTCTTCAGTTTGAGATAACTGAACACCCACCTGCCGTCATGATGCCAGTAGATGGTACAGGCACCACTGTGATGTTCTGGGATGTGTGAGGTGGGTGCAGGTGTGCTCCCACGGCAGTCATTTGCGCCCCTACTGTCCCACCCCCTCCTCCACCACCACCACTCTCTTGCTTTGGCAGCCTCCCGACAGATCCCGTGTCCATGGCGACCGAGCCTGGCACCGTCAGCACCGTCGTAGGGTAGTGCGCCGCAGACGAGTGCGGAAAAGAAGCGCCCTTGTCCGGCCCCAGCTGTTCTTTCATCTTGTTCAGAAACATGGCGTTCTCGATCTAAAATCGCAGGGGGGAATGAATGGAAAAAAAACAAGGGGAAAAAAGGGAAGGAGGAAAGAGAAAAGGACGATGGATTGAGAGATAAACGCAGATGAAGGATGAAGGGGGAAAAAGGAGAGAGCAGCGAGGGAAGGGTTACTTTTTCTTAATGCTTATGCTGGGCTTCCAGTGTGTAACTTTCACATGGATCAGTGCGAGGCTGGTGTTAGCCATCCCAGACTGGTATGCTTGTTTTGCTTTTTTGATTTACTAAATTGTGCTCAATAAGCATGGTGTGTCTGTTAAAGACACAACGATGTACTGTACAAGAGAGTCCAATAATAAGGTGTCTACCTGTCCTTGCACTGTTGGTACGGGAGACCAAAAGTATGATGAGTTGAAATGGGAATCTTCCATTATTTCTGCAATTGAAAAGCAACATAACTTGTAAAAAACCCACTCTGCCTTTGGCAACAGTTGTGAAATGACACCTCGCCCTTATGTTTCTCGTGTGGCCTGAGGATTTAGTCACTCACTTGGACAAGACGTATTCATTTTGGCACCCAAGTACCTTGCATAACATTTATTTAATTTATTTTTTTGAAACATTTGTCAAATGTCATGCATTTTTATTCTATAGACTTTTTATCTTTAGGCAAAGGACAAAGGAGCATCTTTCCAGTGGATGACACTGTGCTTGGCAAAGAGGTGTGTTGGGTTAGGAATCACGATACATGCACAAGCCAATGTGTAAAACGTAACTGATACCAAAAAAAAACAAAAAAAAAAAAATGCATGCATGCCCACTCAGCCTGCATATTGCCTCCCTGCGAAAAACAGCTTGAACCAGGCAACCAGTCTAAGATGGTTTGTTGGTCCTCAGTCTACCCAAGCTGTTGCTCAGCTGGTTTAAAGTCAGCATGAAATGGATTTGCCCTTGGCTTTTCTTCCCTATTGTGACGTATATCCAAGTGAAAACAAAAGTGTGACAGGACTCGATTTAAAACATGGGTAATTGATTGGATGTTTGTGGTTTGCTACAGCGGTGATGTCATGTGAGTGACCAGTTGTCCCGTCCCCTGCACAAAAAACATGTCATCAGATAAGAGGTCTGAAATCACATACTGTCTTGAGTAGGTACTTATTGTGAATAAGTAATTACTTTGCGACTGCTAAAAAAAAGAATGTTCTATATAGTATGAATGTGTGTAGTATGAGTGTAATCTAGACGTACTACATTTGCCATGATGTCATTATCACATGACCTACCAGCATCAGTTATGTCTATTCAATGCCATTCAAAAATCCTCTCTTGTGGCCTCATGGGCGTCGGGAGCAGAAAAATGTGGGTGGGTCTTCCTCCCCCCAAATTTTTTATTGGAGTAGATGCCATTTACATTAAATGCAAATAGCCCACCTTGTTTACTAAACGTCTGGTTGGGCCAGACAAAATTACAGAAGACACTGAATTATTTACAGTGGGGATAATGTAGGGGTAAGTTTTGACGCAAATCGACCCAAGGTTCGAATCCGCCTTTTGCCGAACTCGCACTACTCCCATCACATATCAGATTGGAAAGGCATGTATTTTCAATAAAAATTAAGAAAATATTTGAAAAGTGAAAATAAAGTGTCCAACGTGTGCTTAATAAAGTGTTTATCGGTTAGGGGTAGGTGAACAGACATGTGCTGAGTGCGAGAAAGTGACTGGGTCCAATAGAGGGGGCAGGTATGACATCATTTTGTAGGCCAAAAACATGGACGCGAGTTAGCATTTTAGCACTTCCGGTTCCCTCGTCCCGAAATCAATGGGTTTTTTGAATGGGATTTTGTTTAAATGGCTGAAATAAGGTCTGTGGTGAGCACAAGCTCAAGACACTTTCACGTTTTATTCTACGACATAAAATACATCAGTATTAACCACACTCGTGATTTTTTGAATCTGTTACGTGTCTTGAAAAAGGCGGATGATAACAAGTGGCTAAAAGGAACTACAGAGGCTGTCGAGGAGCTTACACATCATCACGCCGAACAGGTAACCTCAGTCCACTTTTACAGCCTCATTATGCTCATAAATGTGCTCTTAACTAGTCCAACTCAAACATTCTGGGGAAATGTTTTGAGATAAAACCTGAAAGATTTGCAGGAAGCTTAGTGATGGTGACGTTGAAATCGCGGGACCGTGGTGTAGTCCGTTTATAGCCTACCTTTAGCTTTTTACTTCTGGCGACTACATTTAGGCTTCAAAATTCATAGAAGTTGTTCATCTGTGATAATTATCTTGATGGACAAAACGTGCAAGTATCATAAACTTTTGTTGATCACAGAGCTTGTTTTTAGTGATAATCCAAAAGCCTATGGGAAAATCCGATTGGGTTTTTCCCAAGGGAACCAGTGTGTGATGCTAACTGCTGTTTGGCCTACAAAGTGACGTCAAACCTGCACCACTCTATATCATTGGTCTTAAAAAGTGGGTGGGTCTTGTCCCACCCGCATACAATGTTTCAGATGCCCAAGTGTGGCCCCATGAGATAGTAGTGTCCATCATATGCATACTTTTTGCCTACTCTTTTATGAATACCGTGAATTCGGACATAATTATTTTGTCACATACTGTTTTTCGGCCTACTACATAGTAGGGAAGTATGCGATTTTCAGATGCAGCCGAGATGTTGCTGCAGTTGGCGGTGGGTGGGAGGGGGATTGACTAAAGATAACGAAGACACATAAGTTTTAAAAAAAATTACGTGCGCAGATAAATCTTTTATAATAAAAACTGCAATGTTCCATTAAAAAATATTTTTGATTGACTCGGCAAACTAGTCTACCAGCTAAACCCAGTTACGTCCATACTGTGACATTCATCCGAGTGCAACTGATAATGGCAAAAAATGTAGGGCGGGGCATTTTAAGATTTGGGTGTTGCACTCAAAAGTAGAGGCAGATGAACATGAGCTTGAAGGGGCAGAGTTTAAGCAAACTAAACGATTGGAGAAGTCCTGCATACATCACCAGAGAGAAGCCTGTTGTTTTCAATGGAAATTAAATTAAACATTACTAGGACACATGCACTGATGAACTGTTCACAATAAAATCTAAATCACATGCATTTAGAGAATAGGGTGAATTTTCATTTCAACAGAGTATAATGACCAAGCTGGGAGCTTTTTTTTCCAGCAGAACTAAATTTGTGATTTTTAAATAAAAGTTGTCAGAGGCAAAATAAAAGTATAACACTTAGTTGTTTGATATTTGGTTTTCTTTACAAACCCACACACACACTATGTGTTGTTGTCTGTTGCAAATGCACCGCAAATTGTTTAATTGCACAAGAGATGCAGAACTTGCGTTGAGAATCGCGCGCGCTATAAATAGGCATCAAAACAAAAGCAGCTATCCTGCGCCAAATCTATCTGCGACGAAAACCAGATCAAATGTGCAACCTCCAAGTCAACTTTTGTGCATATCTGACCGCCTTTCATTTCATAAGCATGCCAAAATAAAACCATGGGAGGCGAAGAATGTCCCGTTTTATTCGTTTTGTAAGGGTTGCATGCGTGTTTTGCTGCAATGACAGCTCATTTTGCATGTTTCTATCTAGTGGGACAAGGTTAATGACATATGCATGAACAATCTAAAGGAAATGTAGCTGGAAAGCAGACTATTAATGATATCAGGGCTTCCTCAACCAGCCTCCATTAAAATGTCAGCTTTTGTTATGCACGCAAAGAAAGAAGCACTATCCAAAAGCTATGCAACATGGAAACTTCCGCTTGCAAAACAATAATGCCCCTATGCCTCCATCCCTCTCTCGGTTAGTCTCACTGAGAAAATAAAAAAGAAAAAAAAAACTCGAGGATACAAAAAAAAAACGAAGAGAGAAAAAAAAAAAAAAAAAAAAAACGTCGACGCCAATGCGAGAGAGACGCAGCTTCATGCAGACTTCCGGCTGGCGAGACAGGGGGAGAAGCGCCCGCGTGAGTTGCTCAAATTTGGAGAAATAATTCACAATTGACTCATAACTCTGTGTTAATTACCGGTGCTGGCGATTCCCTTTCAACCCCCAGGGCTCCTCCGGGCCGGGACAGTTCGGAAACTTCGTCCAAATCCGCCCGAACCCCTTGGATTCACCGATTTTTTTTCCCTCAAATTTTTTTCTATTTTTTTCTCTCGCGAAGGGCTGTCCGACTCCGCTCGACTACACTTCCTGTGAATGAGGTCAAAATCACAACAAGCTTACCGCCAAATTAACTTCCGCCATGTGAGGTCGTTTATTTTGTTTTAGAAAAATGTTAACAATCACGATGTATTTGACACGAAGTACGTATCATGCATCTTAATAAGTATTATTATGTGAAGAAATGTGAACACGTTGCCACCTTTTCCATGAATTTGTGGTTAATATATATGGAAATGAAATGTATATGAAATATGAATGCTTGTACATGTATGGTGCGTTGACATTGTACATTTTATGTTTTTATATGTATATATTACAGCTTTATATTTGTAATACAGCCTGTTCTTTTACG
>CM031967.1:24781791-24861497 GCA_018749465.1 Paracanthobrama guichenoti
TATCTTGATGTGCAACAGAAGATGCAAACAAGTGTTTGTTCACAGTATTTGTATTTATTCAAGACATTGTGATGTGTTTCAAAAACTGACCACTGAGATGAACCCGTCTTGCAAAGTGCCTAAAAACATAACATTTCTGGACTTTTGGAAATAATAGAAATACATAAATAAACACATAATCTGGCACCGTGCCAGAAAACATAATTTCCCTTGACCACTTATGTCCACTTCACAGCGACACGGTGCGCAAAATCCATGAAAAGTGTCTCTACTGCTTTTTGATATAAATCTGTGCTCTTTTGTCCATTCTGGATTACATGAGGTCTGAGGTTTTTGTTTTAATTTTATTTATTTATTTTTATAAATTGTTTGGCCAGCATGTGGACATGGAGGCTTGTTTACGTTTTTAACCAATGATATATCAGATATTTATTTGACACTGCTTTCAGCCAATCATTTGTTTGACCAGAGATCTTACGGCATTAGATGCTGCTGTGTCCCAATAAAGATTCTAGAGCGGGGTTTTTTAGACCGATTCAGCGCAACTCCAAAAAGGAGGACAAATGAGTGTCCGGCTTGAGGCGTATGGCCACCCTATGCATCACAGTGCAAAATTTGTTTTAGTGAGTGAGAATGTGTTTAGAGCATAAACTGTAAAAAAATATGGACGTAGTGTCCGTGACGACACCCATAGGATTCTGAAGAGTAGTTTTGACGCGTAAAGTAGAGACTAGCTGGCCGTTGCCATCTTGGAAGCCACGCCCGGATAACAGAAAATGGGCAAAGAGGCGGGATGTGGGCGGAGCTGAGGTGACACGATGACTAACAGACAGCAGACAAATGGCAATCCACCTGTCACTCAAAGTGGCCACTCCCTTAATTATGCAGAACTTTAAGGCTTTATATAATGTAAACCAATGAGTTATAAAAATTCACCCTCCTCACAGTTGTCATGAAGGGCAAAATTAGGCGTATAGACCAAAACCACAGTTTGTCCCAGGCTGTAAACATGTATTTTTCTGCTGTAAAGTTGAGCATTTTAACATGGAGCTCAATGAGATTCTGCTCCCTTCTGGAGCCTGTCTCTAGTGGCCAGTCGATGAATTGCAGTTTAAGTCACTTCCGTAGCAGCTTCAAGAGAAACTGGGGGAGGTTGCCGCCTTTGAGTTTTGCAGAAGAGTCCATGAGATTTGGAAATGGTGTCTAACTGCCTGACTTTGTTTTAGGTTTTACAGAAAGAGTGATTTATTCAACAAATTGGTTTAGACTATTGAAAATTTGGTTCAGAGAATGGGGTTTAGGTTCTTAGTAATTGTGAAAAACTGTAAAATGTTTATAACAACTGTGAAAAAATATTATTGTTAGACCTTGTTATTGTGAATCTGTGAATTGTTAAATCACAGCTCTAAATCACAACACTGCTCAGAGCACATATGGTCCCGCTCTACAGTTAAAGTAACACTGAAGCAGTGTTAAAGTTAATGAGATAATTAAGAGATTAATTAAGTGATGATTGACCATTAGTAGTAACACCTACGGAAGCCCATACTCGCCACATAAGAAAAAAAGAAAAAAAAAATGGAGCATAAAAATCTGAAATTATGAAATGCTAAATCAAAATTATGACACTATGTCGAAATTATGACTTTCTTCTCATCAATCTGGCGCAACCCAACACAGGATGAATTGTGAACACATTAATGAGTATTTTAAAGGGGTACTTTAGTGCTGGGAAGATGAATGTGTATTTAAACTGGGTCATTTATGTAGTAGAAATGTGAAATTATTTTAGAAGTTGGTGCCTTCTAGACTGAGAAAAGACAGAAAATGTATTTTGACTCATGTGGATGAAAGACAACTCCCAGAATGCACTTGCTTTGCTGCCCTACGAGGCCACTCCCAAAGCCACTGCTACTGGTTCACTGGATCACTTGCCCACCGCCGCTATCGTTGTTTTCATTTTCATAATAATAAAATAATTTAGTTCAGTTAGAGAATACACTACAATTAAAAACTGAACGTGTCTGTTCAATATAATGTGAGTGAGCGGCGAGCGTCACAGCACAAACGCAGCAGGAGTCAGATTACATTCATCACGAGATGAAGAGCTGAGGTAAGTATGGGCACGGCAGTCGCTCATGGCACGTGTCAGATCACGCCTATGGAAGCTTAACTTTCATAGGAATTATTGAAAAGTTGAAACATTCACTCACTCGCTCCGCACCGCTCCGTTATGAATTACCGAGCCGAGCAGCTGTGCTCATTTACATTCTGTGAGTGAGATCCCACCCCCTATGGGGTTGGGTTGATAACATGCAGAACTAGCTCCTACTACTGGCTGTAGTCTCTAGCCTCTGGTCAAAAAAGACAAAATGACGATATTTGCGTCATTGCAGGCTTTTTTCCAGATAAAACATTCATAAATCTCTCGTTTCAGGGGGACATGAAGGAGGAAGCACGATCATTTGAATATCATTCGGTTTCTACTGATACAAAGCTTAATGCTAATCACTGAAGTATCCCTTTAACTGTAGTTTTAGCTACTAATGATGAAATGATTGTCTTATTATCTGAACGGCATTGAATATCTCTGAGCACACACTCTTGAGAGTGTGTTTTTAAGCTTCAGTGCAGAAACAACAGAACGGATGTGAAGTGGTAGCTTTCATTGAACATATTCTGATGTGATATTATGGAAATATGATCCCATGATCACACAATATGATGAGTGTATCGAGTAATGACATGTCCAGTTCTCTGTCAGTACATAGTCACCTGAGGGTGGCGCTGTTCTGGGATCATATTTCATTAATAACGCATCAGAATATGCTGTAATGCATACTCTGGTTGAATTTGTCACGTGCACCATTTATGGAAACATATAAGATAATTTTTACAGGAGTATAAGCTATATTTACTGTTTAATGAAAACTGCTGCCTGATCACAATTTCTGTTGCAACTGTTCGCAGCAGAGTTTCCTATCAGTTACAACACCATCCAAACAATACTCACCTAAAGGATTATTAGAGCACCATACTAATACTGTGTTTGACCCCTTTCGCCTTCAGAACTGCCTTAATTCTCACGTGGCATTGATTCAACAAGGTGCTGAAAGCATTCTTTAGAAATGTTGGCCCATATTGATAGGATAGCATCTTGCAGTTGATGGAGATTTGTGGGATGCACATCCAGGACACATTTAAGCTCCTGTTCCACCACATCCCAAAGATGCTCTATTGGGTTGAGATCTGGTGACTGTGGGGGCCATTTTAGCACAGTGAACTCATTGTCATGTTCAAGAAACCAATTTGAAATGATTCGAGCTTTGTGACATGGTGCATTATCCTGCTGGAAGTAGCCATCAGAGAATGGGTACATGGTGGTCATAAAGGGATGGACATGGTCAGAAACAATGCTCAGGTAGGCCGTGGCATTTAAACGATGCCCAATTGGCACTAAGGGGCCTAAAGTGTGCCAAGAAAACATCCTTGTGTGTTTGGATTTTGGAGGTATCACACACCCCTAACACACCAGGAGTGCAGTAACTGTGCTTACTCACTTAGCTTCCGGATATGAAATATGGATTTGTCTTTCATTTTATATTATATTAATTTTATATTATTTCCTTTTAATAAAGACTTTTTTTTTAAGACCCGAGAAACCCAGACTATCACTAAGCTCACTACACTTAGTGATAGAGAATGCCATTTCATGCATCTGTTTGAAACACAACATTACAAGCATTTCAAAACAGAAGGGAAGAGGTGCTTTGCAGTGGTGTGAAAAGGCTTTCATGTTTTAGAAGTTTATGGAATGTCCACATTCAGATTGTTTTTATATGCAGATAGTTGTAAATTCAATATTCTAACCATATCCCACACCTTAACAAATGCTACCGTTGTTACAAACGAGGTCATTTTGTTAGATTTAGATCACTTCTGGGTACAAACTTATCCCTAAAATATGAACAAGCAATTACACATGTAACATGATTTTTGACAGGCTGCTTTAATACATTTCTTATATAAAAATAATTACAATTCATTAATTGTGTATGAAGATCTACCTTTTAGAACAGACAGAGAATAAAACATTAAAATGGAAGCAAAAATCTAATCAAAATTGAAAAGAAAACATTTGACACACAATCAACAGACAAATCCCAAAATGACTTCTAAAAATCAAATTTAATTTAGTTTTTACTTCCAGGGTGAGCATGTTATAGGACTGCTGCAGGACTTTCCTCCATATGAAGACACTGCCTGAGTTTGCTGTTTTCCTGAAAACACAGAGACAGATTTAATAAAATCCTGCATCATTTATTTATATTATCTTGAGTATGAAAGCATTAAAAGATTAGATAGATGCATATCAGATAAATGTCATGTCTCTGCTTTAATGGCTGAATACAATTTTACTGACTTTCATTCATCTTCAAAACAAAAAATATATTTTTAATGAAATATGAGCGATTTCAGTCCCTCCATTGACAGTCTACGCAACTACCACTTTGACGCTTCAAAAAGTTCATAATGAGATGGTAAAACTAATCCTTATGAATTGAGCGGTTTAGTCCAAATGTTCTGATGAGACTCGATCACTTTATATGATCATAAATGTATGTCTAATGTCCCTGAATATGTTGAGCATATCATAATGATGTATAAAAATATAATTCAGAGAGGAATACTTTATAGGATAGAATGTATGAGCTGGAGCGAGAATGGAGTTTTCCAGGGATTTTAGGGATAGGCAGGGTTCCCACTCTTTTTCAGCGATAATTTTCCAGAACATTTCAAATTTCATTATATGTATGACATAAAAAGAACCATATTTGGTGCATTCTTGTTTTCTGAAGCGTTATAGCGATTGTGATTTATTATAGGGCTGCCCCAGACTAAAGATTTTCCTGTCAACTGTTAGTCGTTCATTTAAGCCATTAGTTGAGTAGTCGGGGGAGAAATACTAAACTATAATATATAAAAAATAATGAGCATTTAAAACAAATTCAGTGCTCAAGAGATCAGAACGCAAACAAAATAAAGCTGAATCCGTTAGAAGAGAAATATCAGTCCGACACAATCAGGCCAACGGACAAGTATAGACTAAACATTGAACGAAAATACGTTTTTCATACACAAAACAAATTTTTCATACACAAAACAAATACATTATACAAAACAAAAACACACAAAACAAATACATTATACAAACACACGCACAAAACAAATACATTATACAAAAACACACACAAAACAAATACATTATACAAAAACACAAAACAAATACATCACACAAACACACGCACAAAACAAATACATTATACAAAAAACACACAAAACAAATACATTATACAAAAACACAAAACAAATACATTATACAAAAACACACACAAAACAAATACATTATACAAAAACACACACAAAACAAATACATTATACAAAAACACACACAAAACAAATACATTATACAAAAACACAAAACAAATACATTATACAAACACACGCACAAAACAAATACATCACACAAACACACGCACAAAACAAACACATTATACAAAAACACACTAAACAAACATTATACAAAAACACGCACAAAACATACATTATACAAACACACGCACAAAACAAACATTATACAAAAACACGCACAAAACAAATACATCACACAAACACACGCACAAAACATACATTATACAAAAACACGCACAAAACATACATTATACAAACACACGCACAAAACATACATTATACAAAAAACACATTACAAAACATACATTATACAAAAACACGCACAAAACAAATACATTATACAAACACGCACAAAACAAACATTATACAAACACACAAAACATACATTATACAAACACACGCACAAAACAAATACATCACACAAACACACGCACAAAACACATTATACAAAAACACACTAAACAAACATTATACAAAAACACGCACAAAACATACATTATACAAACACACGCACAAAACATACATTATACAAAAACACGCACAAAACATACATTATACAAAAACACGCACAAAACATACATTATACAAACACACGCACAAAACAAACATTATACAAACACACGCACAAAACATACATTATACAAAAACACGCACAAAACATACATTATACAAACACACGCACAAAACATACATTATACAAAAACACGCACAAAACATACATTATACAAACACACGCACAAAACAAATACATTATACAAACACGCACAAAACAAACACATTATACAAACACACGCACAAAACATACATTATACAAACACACGCACAAAACAAATACATTATACAAAACACACATTATACAAACACACGCACAAAACATACATTATACAAACACACGCACAAAACAAACACATTATACAAACACGCACAAAACAAACACATTATACAAACACACGCACAAAACATACATTATACAAACACACGCACAAAACAAATACATTATACAAACACACGCACAAAAAACAAAATACATTATACAAACACACGCACAAAACAAATACATTATACAAACACACGCACAAAACAAACACATTATACAAACACGCACAAAACAAACACATTATACAAACACACACTAAAACACATTATACAAAGATGCACAAAACAAACACATTATACAAACACACGCACAAAACATACATTATACAAACACACGCACAAAACAAATACATTATACAAACACACGCACAAAACAAACACATTATACAAACACGCACAAAACAAACATTATACAAACACACACTAAAACACATTATACAAAAAGACGCACAAAACAAACACATTATACAAACACACACTAAACAAACACATACAAAAACGCACAAAACAAACATTATACAAAAAGACGCACAAAACAAATACATTAAACACACAAAACAAACACATTATACAAAAACACACACAAAACAAACATTATACAAACACACACTAAACAAACACATTATAAAAACACGCACAAAACAAATACATTATACAAACACAAACACAAAACAAATACATTATACAAACACACGCACAAAACATACATTTATACAAAAACACGCACAAAATAAATACATTATACAAAAACAAATAAATAAATGAAGCCGGCCTTAGACGGAGTGGACGTGGAAGTTAAACATTTCTGATTTATCTTTCACACTCTGCACAAACACTTGGATATGCGGCTAATAATAGCGCACATTTATCTAGGTTAACATTAGAGAGAGCGGCCATGTGAAGTGGCTAACGTTAGGCTACTACTTAGGCCTAAATGTTTTAAATGATAAGTCATGTCTGAGGTCGCACGTCACCTTTTTGTCACTTTAAATTTTCTGCCCAACATTAGCACATGGGTTAAAGGGATTACCAGTTAACTTTGTTTTCTGCTCATAATGAGATCGGTCCAGACTTCAAGAGGAAAACCCTGAAAACCCATAGTACAGTAGGCTATCTTTTACAGTCACATGACCTTCTGCCACACAGTGCTGCCAACTATTTTCAAAGGAAAGCACAAAAAGTAATTCTGTTTTTTCTCCTAAAATCCGTGCTCATACAATGCATTTTAATGTAATGTAGTTGAATGTGTAATAAAGCTCTTCTCATTCACATATTTTCTGTCAGACAACAGAACAAGTATGATCTAGTGAATGACTACATTTTAAGTTTAATAAAGTTTATTATGTTGTTTGAATTTGTACAATATACAGATGATCTGAATTCAGAGTTTGAAAAAACTGGAATGAACTAGTGATTTATGAGTTATATAGCCGAGGTCATAAGCACACGAGAAGAATGGAAATCAAAACGGTCAAACTAAATTCTTTAAATACTGTATAAAACAAAGGAGAAGCAGATGGTTTGTGGCAACACTGTGCTCATGTGTAGTTCGCTCATTCACGTCTGTGAGCTCTTGTGCACTCAACGGCATGCACTGCTGCTCCTCTCAGCTATTCACTGAACATGAGGATGAGGACGGCAGGGGAAAGCAAGACCTCGTGCTCACAGGACAGTACTGGTGACATTTGGAAAGTCGCTAGATTTGTCCAAAAAAATAAAGAAGAAAAATAATTGTCTGGACCTCTGCTGGGAATACAGAGACTGGACCTCTTTTGGAGCTTTAATTGAATACCCCTGTTCTGGATATACAGGGATTGCCTAATCAAATTGGATGGCCATATTGAGCATTGCTTTCCCTTAAAAGTTAAAAAAAGCAAATTGCCCTTTTCATAAGGACAGGACTACAGCTGATTTGAGTGTTATGATTTTTCCCATTTAAACGAGTGAATCTTCTCTGTCCTATACTCTGTAAACCCTAACACTCAAAATAATTCATTGGATTGATTAGAGCCAACTCAAATTAAACAAATTTATTTCGAATTTATTTATTTAGTAGTGTTTAATGTTTTGTTATGCTAGTTTAGAAGAGTTTCTGTTATGTTGGTTGTTCTGTAGGGTTACCATCATGGTGACGAGTGGAGCATGAGCTTAGATTGAGAACAGATAAGCATTGTGTAACCAATAGCAAGGTGGCATTTATTGAATTAGCTAGCTAAAGATAGTCAAGTTTCCACTACTAAAAAAGTGATTACATGATATTTTTAAGATAAATGTTTGAATTAGCTTACTCAAACATTTCAAGTTTAGAGTAATTTAAATGTATGATTACAAAATAAAAATCTACAAGTTCTGCTTGCTTAAACTTAAAATGTCTTTAAAAATATGATGCAACTGATTGCCTCAATTGTTTTGAGTTTTGCCAATTTATTCAGGTTGGTTCATACTGACCTCCAGTAGTTTGGTGTTCTCCTTTTTCAATTTGACTAGGTACTCAATCTTCTGCTTGGGGTTCTGATGACCCAACAGTTTCCCATTTTCCTCGGTCAGATGGTCCACCTGCTTTCTCAGAACCTCAATTTCCTGAAAGACACCACTGGGGTTACAATTAAGAAGTTTACATTTACAGACATTTAAATTAACTTACAGTATTTCACAATTGCTAAAACACTAAACCCCATTCTCTGAACTCAATGCTCAGTGGCCTAAACCCGTTTGTCAAATCAGGCACTTTGTAGGCAAAACTTTAAACAAGTTCAGGTAGTTAAGACACTGTTTGCAAATCTCATCCACTCTTTTTGCAAAACTCTAAACACATTCTTACTCACTAAAACACATTTTGTACTGTGTTGCAAAATGGTATATACATGTGGCAAAAGTTAAACACAACTACAACACAGCTGTCATCGTTTACAACAACTCAAAATTGTTCTCACTTGTTTCTAATGATGAGATCAAATCAGTTGTCTAGAATATAAGCCAGTTCAGAGTACACAGGTGGTCCAGGTATGTTGAGGGTTGATACCACAATGGGAAACAATGTGAGAGGCAGAGGAAGAGTTTGTGTAAGAGGTGGTGGACGAGGAGGAAGCGTACAAGGACAACGAAGAGCAAGACCAAGAATAATAATTTCAGATCAAATTCGGGCAACTGTGATAGACCATGTTCTTGTTCATGGAATGACAATGAGGGAAGCAGGACAAAGAGTACAACCCAATTTGTCCAGATTCTCTGTGGCCACCATAATCAGGACATTCAGAGAAGAGAACAGGTAAATGTATTGTTTTTCTAATTTGTGCGACTGAAAGTTTACTATATACATTTGATATAGTACATCAGTTTGTCAATAGAAAGGGGAGTGGGGAAAAAAGAATGTGTCAATGTCATTTACATATGAATGTGATGTATTACATAAACTATTGTTTCTGTATGTATACATTTGTAAGAGCATTTTCCCTTTTGTAGAATTGCAAGACTACCAAATGAGGGTGGAAGGACTCCTTTGTTCTCCCAACAGCAAGAGGCTCTCATTGTTGCTATGGTCCATCAAAATGATGTCACCCGACTGTGTGAAATACAGCAAAGACTTGCAGAAGATAATTAACTTACAGAATAAATACAGAATAAATAACTTTGAAGGTATCAACAGTGTCAGCCTTTCTACCATTTCCCGTGTCCTCCATCGCAACTGGGTAAACATGAAGCAAGTGTACGGAGTACCCTTTGAGCGCAATTCAGAAAGGGTCAAAGATCTACGATATCAGTATGTGCAAGTAAGTGTACACTTTCAGCACAAGTTTGTAGCCTACAGTTATTGTCCTATACTGTTACTGTAACTGCACTATATTGTAGTGTATGTAAATCAGGAGTGCATATACATACACTTTTGCAGAAGTCTTTCTGTAACACTTACAAAACTATTTATTTATCCCTTTTATATTTAGAGGGTGTTTGAAATGGATTTCATGGAAAGGCCCCGTGAATATATTTTTGTAGATGAAGCAGGGTTCAATCTGGCGAAGAGGAGAAGGAGAGGCTGGAACATAATTGGTCAACGTGCCATTGTGGAAGTCCCTGGCCAGCGTGGTGGCAATGTCACCCTATGTGCAGCCATAAGCAATGGGGGGGTTCTCCACTGTCATGCAACCCTGGGCCCATATATCACTGACCATCTTCTTACATGTCTGGGTGGTCTTCGGAATGTTTTGTTTGAACGTGAGCAGCAGGATCAACAGCAGGCAATGCATCCGGTCTATGTTGTGGTCTGGGACAATATCAGCTTTCACTGTGGTGTCAGAATACGTGAGTGGTTCAACATCAACCAGCGATTTGTGAATGTTTGCCTTCCACCATACAGCCCTTTCCTCAACCCAATAGAAGAGTTTTTCTCTGCGTGGCGATGGAAGGTCTATGACCGTAACCCATATAATAAGGGTAAATCTTTTACAGGCAATGGAATTGGCCTGTGATGACGTGTGGAGTGTTGTCAAGGCTGGATCCGGCACACGAGAGGGTTCTTCCCCCGTTGCCTAGGAAGGGACATTGCATGTGATGTGGACGAAGTCCTCTGGCCGGACCCAGCAAGAAGACGGGATGCTGAGGCAGAATGAGCGTCTCATTGACTTTGATTTTGCAATTGCACAATATTTTGTGTAATACGCTTTTCATATAGAGCTGTCTTTGTTCTTTGGGCTTACTTTATTTTTATGCTGAAAATAAAGAAATTCAATACTGTATTACTTGCAGTACTTACAGTATGCAATATATTTGCTGTACTGAGTTGTGAATTATTTACTTTTATTTATGGTAAAATTACTTTCTATATGCAATAAAAATAAAAAAAACTCTGTAACTACATGCCCTGGACGCTGTGTTCTCAATTTTTTGATGTAGTGTCTAATGAATGCTGATAAGTGTTTGTATATTGACTGGCTGTGTTGGTTCTGAAAGCATTGTTTGATTTTGAGCACAGATCAAATTTTTTGAGGCAGAAGAGTCAGGGGTTTTGTGAATGTAGTTTAAAGACTGGGTTTTGTGTTTAAAGTTTTTAGAATAAGGGTGAAGGTTTCAAGAAATGTGTTTTAGCAATTGGGAAATACTGTAAAGGGACTGTTCCCTTTAAAAAGGTAAAGTCAAATTCTGTCATTATGCTATTCCTCGTGTTGTTCCAAACCTATTTGACTTTTCTTCTTTTGTGTTCCATGGAAGAAAGAATTTTGCTCCATGTCCTGGCCACCATTTTCCATTATATGAAATCTCATTTGTGTATACTCAAGCACTATTTAAACTACGAACTATATTCAAACGATGTCCATTGATATTTGAGAACCAAACAACACATTTTGGTCTACTTATGACATTTAAGAAGAGCTACACATGAAGATGTTAATTATTTCTTCTGGTCTCTTCACAACAAAACTATTCTATTATTTAGAGTTTCATAACAAATCTTAAAAATGTAAAAGTTTGTCTGACTCTTGCGTAGGGGTGCTCCGACTGAATCGGCAACCGATCTCTATCGGCCGATAATCGCTTTGGGTTGATTGATCGGTGGTCTCTAAAAAGGCCAATCTCATGCTGACAACACAAAGACGCGCGCCTGCCGTGAGAGCTAGGGCATGACATGCAGTGGCACCGTCTCATTCTCTTTCCCGCCGGGTAAAATAATTATAATGCTGAAGATGAGGTACAATTCATATTCCTGTATTAAATAACATACAAAGTCATTTGAAAACTTTCTGTGAGACGCAAGTTCACAAACAGCGCGAGTGAATCACTGCGTTAGTACCACTATCACCTCTTTCGCTGTCAAAATGCTCAAATGGCTTTACATCAGCGCATCACATCTGCACTAAAATCGAGCTGCACAGTTGACACAGGATTTGCCACTTGCACAATCGAGGCAGTGTTGCATTGTCACTAAAGTTTATTATATGCATTTATTTTTAAGTCTTGCCAGTGTTCAAACCGCTCAACACTCGCGCGCTCTCCAAGAGACCGTGAACACACACACAAACACAGGCCATCTCACAAAAAGCTTGCGAGTACAAATTGCGCTGAAATGGTCAAATACACACAAAAGTATTTACTAAATTGCTGTCTTGACAAGTATGCACGTAACCCCCATCGTGACTCGCGAGTGAACGTTAACATTTGTGTAACTGCATGTAACCGCATCAGTGTATTCGCTCTTAAAGTGACAGCAGTCGAAAAAACTGTGTCTTGAGTCTAAATAAAGTGTCTTGTGTTGTTTGATTAACCTTAATGACACTCACTGCTCTTGAATGACTAACATTTGCAACCTTAAGTGTAAGGATTAAACTAATTTAATTTATTTATTCGTGGAAGACCAATATTAATTTACATCTAATTCCTTATTAAATTTCTTTAGTATTTCTTACCTCAATACTAATGTTAAACCTACCTGAAAAATTGTCTTTAAAAACAAAAATGCACAGCATGATCAAAGAGTTAGGTGAGATAAAATTCAGGCCCTGAATGAATGTCTGTAAAATTCTCTATAAATAATTCTACATGATAAAAAGAAGGCTTCAAATAGAGCGGTATCTGTGATCGTATCGGGAGATACTGCTTCCTGTGATCGGCTCCAAAAATCCTGATCGGAGCACCCTTACTCTTGCGCTACATATTGATATATTATAACTTTAATCCTTAGTGGTCCACTGAAGACAGTAAGTCACACAGTTCTGGAACCACATGGGCTGAGAAAAAGACGACGAAGGAATAGCGAATGAGAATTTTTAGCAGTAATGTCCGAGTTCTACATCAGAATGCCGGCTCACCATTGGCCGGAGATCTGACGTAGAACTCCGAAGCGCTGCAATGTATTTACAATGTAAACAGGGTTTGGAATGACAGAATTTTTGGGTGAACTAACCGTTTAAGGATTTTTGACCGGCCTGTTTGGGCCAGTGGTTAACATTTTAACGTGCTATGTCCCCGCCACAAAAAGCAAATAAATAAATAAATTACAATACAAAGTTAAATAGGTCAGAAACAAGGAATACATATAACTAATAACATGAACATTGTAAACAGCGGTGAAATTTCACATTTCTTGATTCAAATTTCGATACCACAGTAAAAACTACTAGCCTATCTAACAGGCTGTCTGAGAGGTGATTTTGTGCATATGCTTTGGGTGTGTGTGCGTGCAATGGTTTCTTAAATGGTTTCAAATGGCTTCAAGGTTAAAATTGGCCTGATAGGGCTGTGTCATCAGTAAAGTTTTTCCATTTGCACGTTTTTTAATTCTAGCCACTGACGATTCCCTCAACTGTCCTGAGTGTTTTTTACGCTGACCCCGGGCCATCAGGCAGTCCTGATCATACTGCAACTCATTGCTTTCTCTCTGACCTGCTGCAGTTTTTCTCGATGAAGGACTTTCTCACGCAGATCCCGCAGCTCCAGGCAACGATTCCTAAGTTCAGTGGTCAGTTCCTGCACACATGTCTGAGACTGGGCAAGAGTAACTTCATTACGTTGGAGTCTGTAACACACACACACAAACAGGGGGTTGGGTAGTTTGTTAGGAGTTTCATGGCAATCAGATCAGACATTTGTTAGGGATTAAAAATGGTTCGACTGAAAGAAATGTGTCACTTCAAATACTCCCAGTGCAGATCTGGGTTAAGGAATGGTCAAAGCTAGGGATGTTCATGTCGTTTTTTTTAAACTTATTAACTGATTGTTAACCGACAAGATTGTGTTAACTTAGAATTAAATTAAACTGGATCTGTGACCCATTAAAAATACCAAAAACATTTTTTTTCAGGAGTTTAGTTTTACATGCACAAATAGCAGCATAAACAACAGAACGGAGAAAAACTAAATATAAAAGGAATAAATAGGCCTATATGCAAAATATATTTTACTTGCATAATTAATAGTAACAAAACGAAAGGAAAAAAAAAAACAAAACAAAAATGCTAAATGTCGTATATGCTGATTTTTGGTTTGCGCTCCATAAACAGAGGTCTGAATACTTAGGACCATGTGATATTTCAGTTTTTCTTTTTTAATAAATCTGGAAAAATGTCAACAATTCTGTGTTTTTCTGTCAATATGGGGTGCTGTGTGTGCATTAATGAGAGAAAAAAAAAAGAACTTAAATGATTTTAGCAAATGGCTCCAATATAACAAAGAGTGAAAAATTTAAGGGGGTCTGAATACTTTCCATACCCACTGTAGGCTATGTGAGCCCAACACCGGTCTCGGTTCTGCTTTAAATGAATTTGTTTTGGCTTGACGTTTATATAGCAATTTATATTTTTCATTCTTGTTCTGTTGTGAACACCATTCAATTGAAAGATTTGTTGTGAATTGAGGAGAACTAAAATAGCTTATAACATTGTGGAGGCATCTAAATTTCATCTATATTCCCGATCTGCCCGCATTGACACTATATGATAAATGAAATTATCTGGATAACATCACCGTTTCACCAGAACGGCTGTACAGCTGAATCAAATTATGTTGCATTATTTTCCTGTTAACACTGTGAAGCTGCTTTGGAACAATTGGACTTGTTAAAAGCACTATATCAATAAAGATGACTTGATTTTGATTTGATTTACTGGTATTTTACATTATTTCTGAATGTAATAATAAAATGCGACTTATATGCTACATTTTTTTTTCTCCCTCAAAAAAGCAAATTTATATGTAGCATTAGTATATTTTTAACCATGCAGCAAACGTTTTAAAATGTCTTAAAAAAAAAAAAAAAAACATTTTTAACCAAAATTATGCCTGGCTCACACTACAAGAGTTATAAAATCCTATCCGATTTTAAAATTTATATTTAAATAAAAATAAATTTTAAAAAAATCGGATCGGGTTTTTCTGCATTTTTCGTAACCGTAGCAAGAATTTTGAGAAGTATTTTGACAATTCAGAGCCACCGTACAAGCACAAACACCAAAATCCAGAATGTGTATTGTATGCTGGTTTGCCTGGTGCGCACCTTTCCGATGCCACAGTTTGGTGTGTGTGTGTCCATTAGAGGTCGACCGATCGTGGATTTTACAGATACCGATAACAAGGTTGGACCGCACTTGCCGATAACCGATTAATCGACAGTTTTTAAAATGGATACTGGATTAAAAAAACTAAACAACTAACATAACACTAAGTAAAACAGTGCTGAACTTTATTACAAGAAAAAAAACTAAAAAAATCTAAAAAAAAAAACTGTACTGAACCATGAAAATGTGCTAAATTGCATATGTAAATATGAATATTAAAATGAGAAGTTTTAATAGAAAAAATTATTTAAACATTAAAATAATATAAATAAATGTTTCTTTAGTTATAACCTAGAAACATGCAAGTAAATGTCATAGGTAACAGACTGCAAGTCCCATTTAACAAGGACTTATTTAGCTTACATGAACGATATGCATTATCCAATATACATTTTACAGCATGTATTCATATTTGAGCAATACAATTGTACCTTGATCATTCATGTTAGTTCATAGTGCATTAACTAAGGTTAACAGATAAAACTAACAATGAATAATACTTCTACAACATTTATTAACCGTATTTAACGTTACAAATGGAATATTATTGTAAAGTGTTATTTCATATAAATCCAAACAGTCTGCTTTTTAGAAAACAACGGTTATCTAATCAAAATAAGATATGTATTGAAATCGAATGCATTTCTGATTTGTTTACATTTCTGTCTGCTGAATGACGATACAGTTTTCTTTCTCACATCACTAGTTGTTACATCGTTTGAACTGCTTGATGTACTGCTAATGTAGTCCTCTCAGACTCAATGACAAAGTACATACGCACTGCTGTTCTTGCCCTGCTAATGCAGCATCTAGTCAACAAATTAATTACTTTATAATGATTTGGCCACAGGTTCTGAAGTGTTCTGTATTCATACCGTTTCACTGTCTGTTTTAAACGCGCATCTGATGTGCCTGTGCTCTGTACAGTGCAGCCTCACGTGTTAACAACATGACTTATTATTTGGCCTCTAGAGGTGCTATATAATGCCATATAATGCATATAATCATGAAATAAAAATAAAAAAATATAATCGTGCTATATAATGCCAGCAGATCCTTCTCAACGCTCTCGTATTATGTAATGACAGTGCATCCATATCAGCCGCTCCAGCAAAGGACGCAACCCAGAAAAACTATCGGTATGGATTTTTGCTGATAACCGACTGTTCCACCAATCAGCTAACGGTGCAGATTAATCGGCAAAAATAAATACCTTAGAAATACTGCCAGTCTCTTTTCAGGATCAATTGGTTCACAGAAATTGGTGGTCTTCTTTTTAATATGTGGCTCCAGTATCGCTAGCAAAGCATCAAACTGAGCCACTGGCATCCTGAAGTAAACTTTGAATCACTAGGGATAATTGCGCAGCTCCTTGACAAGCAGGTGGAACTCTCTCTACACAATTTCAGGATTGGATGGACCTAATATTTCCTCTTTCTTTTTCTAATTTTAAGAACAAAATCATCCTCACTGCTTAAACTCAAATTGTGTATTGTTTTGCGAATTTTTTCACAACCGATTAATTTATACGCATCCGACTCAGTGGGCAAGGTTTCTGTGTGAGACAAATTTTAAAGATGACGAATATGAAAAAAATTGACTTTTTTTTCAGTTAATTATGAGCATCCCTAGTCAAAGCCAATTTTTCCAGGAAACAAGCAGCCCTAATACTGCTTTTCTACTTAAGGACACTTAAATTTCATCTATATTACCGATCTGCCCGCATTGACACTATATGATACTTGAAATTAGCTGGATAACATCACCGTTTCACCAGAACGGCTGTACAAATTCTGTTGCATTATTTTCCTGTTAACAATGTGAAGCAGCTTTTTTTTTTTAAAACAATTGGACTTGTTAAAAGCGCTATATAAATACAGGTGACTTGACTTGACTACTGTCAGCTATTGTTCAACAACAAATATTTTGTTCCTTTTTTCATTTAGCTTCAGATCTTAAAAAAAATAATAAAATAAAATAAATAAAAAACAGCTCACTTACGCTGTCTGAGTATCAGTCAACTGCATCATCAGGGAACTCTGAGAAGAAAAGAGATTCAACTTAGGAAAATTCAATCAAGTGCCTCATATAAATGGTGGGTTCAAAAGGGCATGTATAATTTCTAATTTACCTTTTACCAAATTAGTCATGAATGCATGTAATTTGATTACACAAGGGTTGTATAGACAACAAATAAAATGAAAGCAATTCTTCAAAAACAATTTCAGATGTTCACATGTTGCTACATTGCTGTTGCTCTGATCTCCATGTTGGGAGGGCCTTGAAAAACAATCATGCATGGAAAAATGACGACATGAAAATAGTTAAACTGTAATGACACCATTGTCCAAGTACATATTTTTCTAAGCAAGATGCTGAATTAGTGGCATTAATGTTCTACACGCAGTGGCTGAACTGCAGAGGGTTGATGTAATTCATTCATATAGAGATTTTTTAGATATTGCCTGGACATACTTTCACTTTCCTCTCTTCTTGTAGTTCTCTCAGCACAGAAATGTGTATGGTCTCCTTCACATCTCTATGAAGACAAGGCAAAGGGATTATTTCATAGACACTGGTTCATACTTGTGTTCTGTCTGAGCGAATCATTCTTACTCTTGCGCACAGCTGCCCTGCTGCTGCTGATTTTGGAGGGTGTAAAACTTGTCCAACAGCGTTTGAATCTCCATTCGCACAATCTCTTTTTCATTCAGCTGGGCCTGCAGATGCACAGGCAAACATTTGTATGTAGAATTAACCTCCTGAAAACTTTGATTAAAAAGAGCTGACACTATGGAAGGTAATTTGGCAAAATACAGCCTGAAAACAAATGAATTTATTCAAAGGGTAAACACTAAACAGTATGACAGAGGAGAACTCAATTAGATGAACAGTTTCTTGAATATAACAAGTGAATAATTACAAATGAATATATTTATTATGTTTAAGCTGTGAGATTCACCCTGTAACTGAAGTGGGAGCTGCTTGTGTGCGTGTGCATGAGCATAACCTTTAATCTGTCGATCTCTTGGTTCTTGGCTGTGCGCTCTGCGTTGAGTTCCTGCAGAAGAACTTCCATGGTGATCATTGAAGAGCGCCGACTCTCCAGCTCTCTCTCTTGACACTCAAGCACCTGAGACAGATTCGAGCTAAAGCCACAGGGGGTTTGGGGTGTCTGAAAAAACAGACATTGATGAAAGAGTTCAAATAAAGATGAAGCCTTTGTCAAACAATCAAATGCAAGCTCTCTCTCTCTATCTCTCTCTCTTACACACACACACACACACCTGCATTTTTCCTTTGGGTGTGGCAGCAGCTGGAGGTTGATTGACAGATTCTCTCGCTCTCAGAAGGTTAATCTGATCATTCAGCTGTTTCACCTGTGAACATGTGTGCACCAAAAATCATTCTGTTCTGTTTTCATGCACATTGTACTAAGGGTGCACTCACACTGGCAGTGTAGTTTGAAACAGGTACGGTTCACATGAAAAATTGGTAATGTGAAAGCTGTCATGCGATTGTGCGGGATCGTTCCAAACCGCTCTGGTTTGCACAGTCGCTCCACAACAGATCAAGTCCAGACCGAACTTCCCGACCTAAAATGTTGTGGGCGGGGCTAATTTCAGCTGGCATCAAGGCTACCTTTTGCCAGCACTGATCACATATATTGACCCGCGTCCTGCTTTCTATCATGCACCGTACACATCTGCGACAACGATTTTAAGTGTGCACCGGAAACAATCAAACTTGGACTCAGACTGCAGCAAATGTGCCCAGTGTGAACACCTACTAAGGCTATATTCGCACTGTCAGTCCAAATCCGAGTTTGTGTATCAAACTGGAATCTGATCTAAAATTATTGACTGTGCACACTGTATCGCAACTGTTCAGATACGATCTGTGTGTCACATGCCGCTTAGGGATGAGTCACGATTTTCAAATAAGTTGATTTAATTATAGAATATCGAATAGGTTGTTTTCGGTGCTGATGTGGTGGTGACGCGTTCATTTTAGGCTTCTCTTTTTTTATATTTTAGACATTCATTAATTAAAAGAAACTATGAGATGTGCTGCGCTGGTGGAAACAACACAAGACCACGCGACTGTCAAGACTGGCTCGCACGGTGTTCAGAGTCCACGCCAGCAGCAGCAGTGAGCGCTCCTTCAGCGCAGCTGCAAAATTTATGGCCTTTACATATACATACACATATATATATACACATATATATATACACACATATATATATACACATTATATATATATATATATATATATATATATATATATATATATATATATATATATATATATATATATATATATATATATATATATATATATATATATATATATATATATATATATATATATATATATATATATATATATATATATATATATATATATATATATATATATATATATATATATATATATATATATATATATATATATATATATATATATATATATATATGTAAAGGGTATTCAACTGTTCAAGAGGAAATGGCCTGTGGGAAGAAACTGTTCCTGTGCCTAGATGTTCTAGTGGCCAGTGATCGGAGTCGCCGTCCTGATGGTAACAGTTCAAACAGGAAGTGTCCAGGGTGAGCGGAGTCTGTGATGATTTTACCTGCCCTCTTCCTCACTCTGGAAGAGTACAGGTCCTGGAGGGCTGGCAGGGGGCACCAATAATCCTCTCTGCAGTCCGGATTGTACGATGTAGTCTCCTGATGTCAGATTTGGTAGCTGAACCAAACCAGACAGTGATGGATGTGCACAAAACAGACTCAATGACAGCCGAGTAGAACTGGATCAGCAGCTCCTGTGGGAGGTTGAACTTCCTCAGCTGACGAAGGAAGTACAGTCTCTGCTGGGCCTTTTTTACAATGGAGTCAATGTGATTGTCCCACTTCAGGTCCTGAGAGATGGTGGTGCCCAGGAACCTGAATGACTCCACTGCTGCCACTGTGCTGTTCATGATGGTGAGTGGGGGCAGAGCAGGGCTGTTCCTCCTGAAGTCCACTATCATCTCCACCGTTTTGAGCGTGTTGAGCTCAAGGTTGTTATAACTGCACCAGACAGCCAGCCGTTCAACCTCCAGTCTGTAAGCAGACTCATCACCGTTTTGGATGAGGCCGATGACGGTGGTGTCGTCTGCAAATTTCAGGAGCTTCACAGAAGGGTCTTTAGAAGTGCCTTTCGTTGGGTCTTTCGTTGACGTGAACTCCGTTAAATGTGCATATAACGCGGGAATTGAAGATGGGATTTATATTCATTTTGCGGAGAGGTGTAAGGTAAGGACCTGCATGTTTTTTATTTTTATTTAGTTTATTAGTAGATTGTGTAGCCCGTTTCGTTTGAGAGCGCCGTTGTGAGCAGCATCATCCCATGCCTCAACATGTCAAAAACGCCTTTTTACTGTGGTGGTGATAGTAAACATTTAAACTAACATTGTGATATGCTCGAAGTGTTTTATATCTATTGACTTTTTTTATAGGCAAGACAAGTCAAGTGTTGATTTTAGAGGCTAAATTGATCAAACATTGATCAAACTCACTGTCGGCTGATTGGTCGTGAAAAAACTAAAACTTTAATTTAACAAACAAAAAATGCTCCAAACATTTTTCTAAATTAACTTAAAGAAACAAAACAAATTATAACTACTTTGACATTAAAAACAAAACTGAACTATTTTAATGGCTGCTATTAGTCTGGATGCCAGCCGACTTGATCCGTTGTGGAGCAACTATGCCCGAACAGGAGCTGATCAGACCAATCAAATTGTCAGGGCAGGCTTTACACGATGATGGACAGATGATAAACAGTAACGTAGCATTCACATCACCAAAGAGCGCTT
The DNA here is from genome assembly GCA_018749465.1 of Paracanthobrama guichenoti. Taxonomy (NCBI): domain Eukaryota; kingdom Metazoa; phylum Chordata; class Actinopteri; order Cypriniformes; family Gobionidae; genus Paracanthobrama; species Paracanthobrama guichenoti. Next base: position 24,803,045 of record CM031967.1, read on the forward strand.
GGGTTGAATTCACTCTAATCCTAAACGGAGAACTTGCTCGTATATGCATTCACCTTTACGATTTCTCTCAAAAATGATGATCGTGTTGGTAAGTACTCCGTGTATCCTTAAATTCTTTTACAACACCAGCAAAGATCGTTTACACTCATCTTCCTCTTCTACTTCTTCCAGCGTGCGTGCAGTTGAGTTCTTTTGACAACTATGCGTCGCTCCGTTGCTCTGATTGGTTGTAGGTCTATCCAACTGAGGTCTTTCCTGGTTCGCAGGACACGCCCCATAATCACAGCCCAATGGAGCAGTATCAGACTCATATTCTGACTAGAATAGAGTATGACGACGTCAGGCTAGGCTGCTACAGTAATGTAATCGGGAGGATTAAAAAAAAATTGTATAAAAAAAAAAAAGCGTGAATACACTGCAGGCTCTCTCTCGGTCGTATCTAAGGTAAATCCTCAACACTATCATCCCTTACGTTACTGAACTAATGACATTGTAATCGGCTGAAACGCATGCGCTGGTTACTTTTCTTCCTGAACAAGTGCACACCCAAGCGTTGCTCACATGCACAATGGAGACTTGTGTGGCATATAACGGCTACGGTAACTTGGGGCGATGTCAAATAACATTCATATGTTTCAGTTTCAACATGTTACAATTATTGTATTATATGGCTTCAGTTAATATATCCTATTCCCTAATTAATTAAACAGTTTGTTATCAAAGACTGAGAGTGTGAATAGTCTCTCTCCCTCCCTCCCTCCCTCCCTCTCTGTTTATGTGTGTAGCCTATACATGCGTGCATGCGGGGGAAGGAGTTGCAATTTTCGAATAATAATCGAATAATTCCCAGCGATCATCGAATATTATTTTTGCTTGAAATCCCCATCCCTAATGCTGCTCTTTAATTTTCCGGAATATCTGCATTGGTTTCTATGGCAATGACGTTGCTTTGGTAGGTATACGCCAAAAAGCAACAACTACATGCAAATGTGTAGCCACCACACTGGACTACTGCGTCTTCTGAAGTGTTGATTTATTCCGTGCTGTCATCTTGTAATTTTCTGCTCGTCCAGCACTTTGCAACAACACAGCCTTGTTTCTGCTGTGACTTTCAGCATGTTTCCTATAACAACGTCTGACATTTATGTATTATGTGGCGCGAGAACATCAGATAAACCACGCAACATCCGATCAGAGCAGTTACACTGAAACAGATTTCCAGAAACGTGATAGGATGTAGGATGTAGCATATCATGTGATTTTTTGCCATTCACACTAGCTAAATCGGATCATATTTCAATCAGGTATGCACAAAAATTTGATTTGAACTGACAGTGTGAACATATGAAAATGCAGTAAAATGCTATAGAGTTTGATCTGATATCCCATCTGAGACTCATTTTTGGTTTGCAACCCACCAATTGAGAACCACTTGTTTCGAGTTCATTATTCAAAAATATCTGACTGCAGAATACCATGACTGATCAATCAGAATCAACTATTGCAGAGAGCCATTGATAATGACTGACTGACAGATGGCCTCTACATTAACCCTTACATATTTGATTTAAAAGCTGCAGCATGAATTGAGGCAGAAGGGGCAGTACCTGTTCCTCCAGGGTGTTTATAATGTTCTCTTGCTCTGTGTTCAGGCTCCTAGAACTCTTCAGTACAGCTGCCTGTTCCTCCACCACTTTACTGAGTCTCTCCACCTCAGCTGTAGCATAGGACAGATCTTCCTGCAGCAGCTCCAGCTGTGACACACACACATACATTAGTTTAGGCTTTTGACAAAAGCTCAAAGCGTAAACCCGGTTACACACATACCTCTACACGGTCAGAAGCAAGACGCCTGTCTGAAGCTTCTCGCAGCTCCTGTAGTTCATTCTGCATTTGTGTGATGCTCTCCTTCATCTGCTCTTTCTCAGTACAAACCGTGCAGTACTTCCCCTGCAGGTACAACACTCAATAGATCAATACAACCTACCTAAAGCATTAGGAGCATGTAGCGTATGGCTAGAGCAACTCACACTGATGTCAGCGATCTCTCCTTGCAGCAAACACACAGTCTGATCTCTCTCAGCCACCACACTCCGAAGATCTCTGGTCTCTTGCATAAACTCCAGTACCACATCCTACACACAAACACACACATAAGTGAAACAGCACGGAGCAAAACCTAAATCCTTTTGTTATTCAGTAAATTTTACTCTTGTTTTCCATTAGGTTAGGTTAAAATGAGAACTATAGATAAAATGTTAACTTGACTCGTTTTCACAATAGATCTTGAATACATAATTTTTAATGACAGTTACAGTATATTTAGATTAAATATAAAGATGTCAAGACAAACATCAATTTCAGAAGCCTATTTAATCCTACAAAATCTGATCATGCTATTTTCAGTATTCAATCTAATGATGGCAATCATAAATTGCTTGTGTTTATGGTTTACCATGAACACACATTAAAAGTCACCTTGAAATCAAAAATGACAATTCTTATTTTTTACGGAATATTGCAGTATTTATTATAAATGATTTATCCGTGTGCACGTAATTTTTTGTGTTTTTAATTCAGGTGCCTCCGTAATCAAAATAACTTTTCCTCTCTCTTGTTATGACATCAATGACATCCAATCAATTCCAACAAAGTTAAGTTATTTCACTCGCATATGTGTTACAGTAAGGAAGAAAAGACTTGTTTCATGCTGACTTTAAGATCAGTTTTTCCAGCTGATTTCAGGGTGTAAATCTGTGTATTTTACCAAAGCCTTAAGTGTGTTTTGTCTTCCATTAATGTTAATTTCTACATATACTACATTCCACATTTGCATTGAAATTAAACATGCTGTATGTTAAAATTAATATTAATTTATAACTATTTACATTTATATAGCATTGAATACATTTTATAGCATTTATTAGTTCTTGATACCCAAAGCATAAACTAATGCAATGGTTCCCAAACTTTTTAGAGTGAAGAACCCCCTGAGGCATTTACCATCTTTCTACTTACTCATCTGTCTTCCACTTAGACTGCAGTCACACCTTTTCCATTAAGGGACAATATTTGTAGCCTGGTTCTACCAGACTCTCATACATTTAATTTGTACAGAGAGTCTGGCCACTCTCCATTGACAAGCGTTAACTTCCTTGAAGGCGGGAACTCTGTTGAAGTTTAAAACTATTGGATCTGGCCATAGCCAGTCACTAACGTTTGGTCGTGACGCATGTCATCTCAAACTAGCGCACAACATCAATGTCATCGTTCTCAGCCACTCCCTCTGTTCGCTGATTGGACCGGTTAAAATTTGACTGGAGAAAACCAGAGAATGTACCACAATCCCAGACGGAGTACTGAAGGAAAATTAAAATTGAGCAGAAGTATGTAGGAGGGCGGAGCCAGGCTACAATATTTGCCCCCTAAAATGACTTCCCAGTGCATTTTTTTTAATCTTTATAAATACCTTTACAACATTAATAATGTTTTAAATTAAAAATGTTAAAAAAGTTATACTTTTAAATACTAAAACCACCAATAGGTGGCAGTATTGTCAACGCGTGAGTCTTCGAGTCATTCATTCATTCATTCATTCAGTAACGAAGTGAGTAGCTCTGGGTCCACCTCAATCAGCTCCCTAGTTCAGTAGTCAGGCCACTGATCAGAGAATCAGTCAATGGGCCGACTGAGCTGGGAGCAGACTGAGATGCACCCTATAGTTATGAATGAATCATTGAATCAATGATCAATGAACTGTGGCGTTCTTTGGAACCATTATTTTGTTGCAAAATAAAACAAATTCTGACAATACTGTTTAAAATGAACATCACTTAATATTACCATTTTGTTTGTTGAACTGTTGTATAAAATCGATGTCGGGTTTGCAATCGTTTGGATATTTGGATTTGCATTCTTGCTCGTATAATATTATCAACTTTAAAAACAAGAACTCACAAAGGGTATGTTTTGAATCGAAGAGTTTGAATCTTAAATCGACCTCTATGCACCTTCTGTGCCAGGCTATTTGTTCTTCATGCTAGTAAGTGCCAAATCTAAGGTACACTGTCGAGAACAACAGTAATGTAATGCTGTTTGCTAAGGCAGCAGACTCTGCTAGCAACCCATATGCACTCTGCTTATGTGGAAATGGATGTAGTCCGTTTTGAATTTTGATTGGACATCATGTATTTACGGCATTGTGCCTGTTAGAAAGCTCTTACTAGAACAAGGAAGTATGACCATATTAGCCCGGTTCTGTCAACACTGCACTGGCTCCCTATTAAACATCGTATAAATTTTAAAATCTTGCTTATTACTTACAAAGCACTAAATGGTTTAGCTCCCCAGTACTTGAGTGAACTCTTAACGCATTATACTCCATCACGTCTATTGCAGTCTCAAAACTCTGGCCAGTTGATAATACCTAGAATATCAAAATCAACTGCAGGCGGTCGATCCTTTTCCTATTTAGCGCCTAAACTCTGGAACAGTCTTCCTAGCATTGTTCGGGAAGCAGACACACTCTGTCAGTTTAAATCTAGACTAAAAACACATCTCTTTACTATGGCTTACACATAAAACATTATCAATTTCTATTACTCAAATCAGTAAATGATTGTCAGGCTGCATTAACTAGGTCAGCGGAACCGAACACTTCCCATAACACCTGATGTACTCGTTACATCATAAGAAGAATGGCATCTACGCTAATGTTAGTCTCTCTGTTTATCCCGAGGTTTACTGCAGTCAGCCAGATCCAGGCCGTATCCAGATCAGATGGTGGACCAGCGCCTGGACATGACCAACGCATCCCTGAAGTGTCTGCAGAGAGCACGTCAAATAAACTCCCCCCGTAAATGCTGCATCGACACGACATCCTCATTAAACCTGTCTTTGGCATGACGACTCCAATCTCTCGAATAATCTAATAAATATCTATTTGCCTAATATGAATTAAGACCTGCTATGTTGCCAGAATTATAATCATACACTGTTTGTTCGTCGGCCAGAGGAGAACTGGCACCCCGACTGAGCCTGGTTTCTCCCAAGGTTTTTCTCCATTCTGACCCTGAAGGAGTTTTGGTTCCTTGCCACCGTTGCCTCTGGCTTTTGGCTTGCTCAGTTGGGGACACCTACATTTCTTCTATATTACCGATCTGCCCGCATTGACACTATATGATACTTGAAATTAGCCGGATAACATCACCGTTTCACCAGAACGGCTGTACAAATTCTGTTGCATTATTTTCCTGTTAACAATGTGAAGCTGCTTTGAAACAATTGGACTTGTTAAAAGCGCTATATAAATAAAGGTGATTTGATTTGATTTGATAAATATATGCTCGGTTTTATTGTTATTTTAAGGTGGGGAAGAATTAAATGAACGGCAAAACTACGCGTGCCCCCCTTCGCATACATTTTGTTTGTGTACCCCAGTTTCGGAACCACTGAGCTAATGTTATCCTATGTAAACCTGCCAACCTAACCATTCTGTAAAATGTCTGTTTTTTATACATTTTATTGCTTTTTTGATCAGTGTACTGCATTCTCACTTTGTCCTGTTCAATCTTCTGCTTGAGGCTGTTGATAGTCATGTTGGCTGAACACACACTCTGCTGTAGAGCACTGATCTCATCACACTGCACAGACACACACAGCAGATACATCAGAACCAAACAGACATGTAGAAGAGTTCATGCAATACAGCATCAGAACATCAGAAAAAATGACAAAAAACTCAATTTGTTAATGGACACGCATACCTGTTGTTGATTTTTGTTTGTTAGGTCAGTGATGTGTTTCTTCAGTGAGGAATTCTCTTCTACAGACTGCACAAGCTCTCTGAATAACACAACATCAAAACTTCCATAGGTGCCCATGATGCAAATGATAAGTGCACTCATTGCTCTCTACACACACACACACACACGATCCACTGACATTTGAGAAGTGCCAAGTTGGAAAGAACATAAAGCACATATTGAAATATAATCTTTGGAAAGCTGCTTTGAAATGACAAAAGATCTATAAATCTAAAAATGACATGACAATACTTACTTAAATTTAATGATGTACATAAAAAGTAAAACTTTAAAATAAACCCTACTCACTTTGATAATTGGTTTTAATACTAAAATTAAATAACACTATTAAATGACACTAAAAATACTTTTGGGGCAACTGTATGCATGTAAGAAAAGATACAAAACTATAACCATTAGAGTTATATCAAGTTCCTGTTGTCCCACACTTTCTCTATATCATCTCATACCAATATCATATACATCAAATATTAAGGTGGCAGATGTTTGCGTTTCTCTCACTCACTTGGACACACTCTCTTGATGTGCAGTTAGCTGGGATCTCACACTGTTGTTCTGCTCTTTCTCCTCCTGAAGCGTATGCAGCAACGCCTACAAACAAAACCATACTCATATGATCAATGCTTTTATAATAGCTACAGATGAAATGCAGGCATCTGATGTAAAAATCATTTAACCAAGCATGTTTGAACCACTACTAGTATAATAAACAGGAACAGTATAGGGCTTTTCACACTTAACCCAGTTAACCCTGATTAATCCTGGGTTAGATTGCTTCATGTTTCGCATTGGTCATAATTAATTTATTATATCCTGGGTATATCCACCGTCGTTTAGATTTTTTTATAGTAGCAAAAATCATTTAGTTCAGTTAGAGAACAGACACTGCAATTAATGCATTTATCACGAGTGAGGAGCTGACTGACAAGTCGACGGCGGAAGATTTGCTTTCAAAACGAAACGTAAAAGCGCCTACTTAAAGTGAGTGTGTCAATGCACTGTTTTGTTGTTGTGTTTTTCATTAAAAATATTAATGAACCCACCATTCAAGCAATTGCTGCCCGTGAATTGGTGCTAATTGTAAAACGAAAGTAAAAAGCACGGCCATTAATAACAGCGCCCACTGGAGACATAACATGTCCACTGGAGCAGAGTGACCGTTTTCAGCTACAACTTCCAAAGGAATTAACTGAAAACACTCGATCTGTGCCGCACAGTTATGAATGCCCGTGCAGAATTAACGATTTAAAAGCAAGGTGCAAAATAGGGAACACTCCAACATCACCCCCCTCCTGGTGATACCGGTATTACTGGTGTTGGCACACATTGATTAACCGGAGGAAAATGTCCTCGTCGTCACATCCCTAGTATTCATAAGACATTTCACAATGTAATTAATTAATTAATTGAGTTGCATTTATATAGTGCTTTTCTCTGCACTCAAAGAACATTGAAGGGGTTGAATCTTCTCAACCACCACCGATGTGCAGCATCCACCTGTATGATGTGACGGCAGCCATATCATGCCACACCAGCTTACTGGTGGAGAGGAGACCATATATGGGCATGATTAGGAAGTCATGATGGACAGAAGCCAATGGGCAAATTTGCATGGAATCCGGCGTTACACCACTACTCTTTTTGGAAGGACATCCTGGGATTTTAATGACTAACAGAGAGTCTAACGTCAGTTTAGTGTCTCATCTGAAGGGCGGTGAAGTTACAGTACAGTGTCCCCATCACTATACTGGGGTGTTGGGACCAACATAGACCACAGGGTGAGCGCCCCCTGCTGGCCTCACTAACACCTCTTCCAGCAACAGCAACATAGTTTTCCCAGGAGGTCTCCCATCCAGGAACTGACCAGGCTCAACCCTGCTTAGCTTCAGTGTGTGTGAGATCTGCTGCACACTATAAAGGCTCTAGCGCCGAACATCTTCATATGATATATTTGTGAATACTATTGTGTTTTTCCCTGAATGGATTTCAGACTATAAAAGGTAGGAATACAACTCTTTTTAACTCCAGTTAGCAAGTTTTTCCCCCATTTTTCCCACTCAAACGCTGAAACAGACATTGTGAAAAGCCCTTAAGTGAAAACTAAAACTGTATGAGTGTGTGAATGAATACTAACATTAATCTTGGTTTGCATTTCTGAACACTCTCGGCTCTTGAGCTCCATCTGCTGTGTGTGCTGATCCATCTCAAACTGAAACTCAGCCTGCAATGTGTCATACGTGTCCTGAAGAACACGCTGTTTTTCCAACACTTGCTCCCACTCCAACCTGAGACAGACATACAGTTAATACTAAGCATCATTCTAATCAAAGACAGATATTATAAATGCATTCTGAGACCGGTTATGAAATGGTATGGAAAGAAAATTAATCTGAAAACCCCAGTGATAAAACAGAAAAAAGAAAGAAAAGAAAGGGATTTTACACAAAGTACCCTTAATCCTAAAGGGTTCGTTCACCCAAAAATAAAAATTCTGTCATTAATTCCTCGCCCTCATGTCGTTCCAAACCTGTAAGACATTCGTTCATCTTCAGAACACAAATGAAGATATTTGAATGAAATCTGACATTTCTGTCCCTCCATTGACAGCCTACGCAACTAACACTTTCAAACCCTAGAAAGGTAGTGAAGACATCATAAAAGTAATCAAAGTAATCCTGACTCCAGTGTTTTAAAGGTGCAGTCTGTAAATTTTAACGGTATCGAGTGGTGAGGTTGTGAATTGCAATCACCCACCGCTCACCCCTCCCTTTTGAAGCACATAGAGAAGCTACGGTGGCCGACACAGGACAAAGATGTCATCGTCTGAGACAGCAGAGAGTAGCTAACGCTCTGTAGAGAAATTTGTCCGTTTAGGGCTACTGTAGAAACATGACGGCGCAAAACGGCGACTTCACTGTAAGGGGACCCGCAAGTGTATGTAGATAGAAATGGCTCATTCTAAAGTAATAAAAACATAACGGTACATTATGTAAGGTCTTTATACACCACTGAACACACAGTTATGTATATTATATTACATTTCTGTCAATAGATCCTCATAAATACTACACACTGCATAGTATGAACGAAGGTCTTATGAGTTTGGAACAACATGAGGGTGAGTAATTAATGACAGAATTTTAATTTTTAGGTGAACTAACACTTTATTATTAATGTAACCTTAAATGATACTGTCACTTTCTTTGTGCGAGAATGATGTCGATCGCTACACTACGCCTATCAAGTTAGGGTGCTGTTTGAGGTGGAAATGCAAGCCGGATCAGGGTTTAGCATCCCGAATCGTACTGAAGCGTACCGCTCAGTGGAAGTGAGCCATAAGAGAGACAGTCACAGATTACACGGAGTATCATTCAAAATCTTAGAGATAGACAGCTTACTGAGTACCATTCAAATCTGAAGGAGATTTATACAGAGTTTAATTAAACTCTCAGAGAGACAGTTTCTATAGATTATGTTTTTGCTTAATTTACACTACCAATCAAAAGTTTGAAACCTTTTGATCTGACGGCTTAAGCTTAAAATAAAATTAATTAAACTAACTCTGGCTGCTTTGAAGAAACTTTTGGATCATTTTGATTTGGTTGATTTACTGCATAATTCCTCTATATCAAATATACATACTATTTTTAGAACAATAGTAAATAAGGTGGCGGTGTGTTCAAACTTGTGGCTGGCGGTGTATGTGATGTGTGAGTATGTTTGTACTTGATGGTGTCCAACTGCAGCTGTGTGTTGATCAGGCTATTGGAGAGCTGTGTCGTCTCGCACTCGTTTTCTGCTTTCTGCTGCTGCAGCTCTGTCCGCGTGGTCTCCAGCTCTTTATCGGAGGACTGCAAGACAACACGCAGATCTCGCACCTCCACCCGCAGCACTGCAGAGAGGTCAGGTCACGGCAATCACAGGCTGATTCTTAATCGTGTATACTGGATTCATTTTAGAATCAAGTGTACAAAATTAGAGATTGACAAAGTTTTGTAGGAACTCACAGAATCCGTCATATTGGCTACTAATTCAACATATAACTCACTTACTGAACACCCAGTTTCACATCAATGCATCATTATTTCATCAAGGTGGGTCCCAGCATGAAAAAGTTTGAGAACCCATGTGAAAAGGACCTGAGCAACTCAAGACTCACCATCCATCTCTCTCTTCTCATCTTCCAGCTGCTGTTCCAGTGTCCTAATTTTCTCTTGCAGATGCTCCTGTTTTTCTAGCAGGGAGTGTCGCTCCGCACTGAACATCTACGGTTAGAGAGCATCATCAAACCCATTCATACAGGAAACAGAGCACCATAAAAACAGAACACTATTGCAAACACACCTCCTCTGTGCGACTGGACTTCTCAGTGGCTATGGTAATATGTTCTTCCAGCTTGCTGACTTGCTGAAGCAGTTTCCTGTTCTTTGCTTCCTCCTCGTCTAACTGGCCCTGAACACGAAGAGCCTGTTCCTAAAACCAAACCAAAAAGGAAGTTTAAACAGATTCCCTCAATCTACAGTAAGAAACTGCAAAATGAAATGGGGCATTCATATGCTGCAAGTTGGACATTAATAGACTGCAAAATGAAATTACACAGTAGATATTAATTTTAGTAAGAAAATCAAATGATTAAAATCTTGTGCTATATTATGAAAACTTTTTTTTCCTAGAGAATAACATGCACTGATTATTTCCATACAGTAAGTCAAGGGATCTTTTAAGAATGCAAAAAAAAGCTCTTGTACAGTATTTGATGGTAAGCTGTCCCCTAATAGTCGACTAAACGTTAGTTGATGAGAAGAAGCTTGTAAATGACTGCTAATTAATAAGGACTGTGTCAATTTATTTGTATCGAGTTATTTTGAAGGACTTTTATTTTGATATGGCCTTAGCGCGCATCAACATGGTTGTATAAAGCACGTCTCATTTCCTCTAGGTGTATGTGTGCACTAGTGTAAAAAGTGACACTTTGAGGGCTGTTGAGTGGAATCGTAAACAACTCTGAATGGCCATTGTGCTCATACGCTCATCGGATAGGTCTGTGATTGGCTATAATGATCAACGCTTAAAAAAATCTTTTGTAAATATACATTAATGGCGCTTTTTACAGAGTGCTTACACAGATACACACGTCTGAAACCAGGTGTCTATCAGGGGACTGGTTCGCTGATCGATGCCTGCTTGTGCTTTCAAACGCTTTCAAAACACTTTCTAAGTAATTGTATCGTTTTATTTTGATGTTAGTTATTGTGTTGAGTCATACAGCTTTTGTTTTGCTTTAGTTCTTACGGTGTCTACGTGATTGTCACATATTAAACGCTAATGGAAACATCCGTTTAAGGAGTATTTGAACATTTCAGTGGGGTAGCAACAAGGCTTAGCCAACCAAAATGTTTTGTCTGTTAGTCACAGAAAAACAAAACTCCACAGGAAGTGACAAAGTCATGCAGTCCCTGTGAGGGATAGATTGTTAACGATGGGTCCTTGTGGTAATTACAGTATGTCGGGGAGGAAATCCAAATGTTCGCCTATAATTCATGGACCTCAAATATGGCTTATTTAAAACATGCAAGTAGCAGCAACTTTACAAGGCCAGCTACTTGCTCTAACGCTAACAGATAAATGTGCGCTATTAGGCACATATCCAAATGTTAGTGTGGAAGCTAAAGTATTAGCACATTTATTGCATGACATGGAGGCGCGATCACTGGCATTTCTTCCTGATAACAGCGGAAACAACTTAAATTACTCCATCGTTTTTTTATTTGTGTAAACTAACAATAACAACAGAATGTTATGCTTTTGTAAAATACAGAAAACAAACAGAATGCGCTTTCTGCTGTCTCGGTCTCCGTGAACTGGAGCGCATCACAAAAATGAACCGAAACTCAGCACAGGCTACTTGCCTCAGACATCAGAAAAATACCTATCTATAGAAAGCTTGAAATGTCTACTTCAACTAAACTAACCAATTCAAATGGAAAACAACTCTCTGTAATCTGTATGAAAAGTGCATTTCTCTCTAAAGGCGCGTCCACAATACAGCTGAGATGAGAGTCAGCATCGACACACACTCAGAAAACTCTAAATATAGAGTAAATATACATTTTTACTTTAAATTTTACTTTTTTTATGCATGTGCTTGAGTGTGGAATATGCTATACATTTTGTCTATAAATATAAAGGCTCATTAGGGTTTAGTTCCCCCCCAGTATATATTTAAGTAATTAAATTAATATAAAAGTATAAGAGTAATGGCTTAAAATTAACGACTACTAGTTGACTAGACATTTTTTTAGTTGGTGACAGCCCTAGTATGCTGCTTCGAAAATTTGCAAAACAGCCCTTGAAACATGAAAATGGTTCCTTGTGAGCACCTGCATTTGCTTGAGCTCTTCAGTGAGCGCTTCACAGGCTAGCTCACTCATCTCAGGGGGCGGCGGTTCACTCTGGATATCATCAACGTCGATATCCTCGGCCTGTCCATTCAGATGGTCTGGGCTAGACAGCGGCACCAGTCGATTTCGCAAGTTATAGCCTTTTGTGGGCGTAGTCAAGATCTGAGGAGCAGCAGCAGTCATTATAAGACATTTCAAATCTTTTTAAAACAGACCAACTTAAAGTCTTGCTACCTTAATGGTCTCAGCATGAATCTTGTTGAGTTGAGACACTTCTTGTTTGCTGTGGGCTTTAGTAGCCTCTAGGATCTTCTCAAGATGTTTGTTAGACTTCTCCAGATAGCGTTTCTCAGATTCCAGCTCAGCTATCTGTTTTCTGAAGAGTATAATGTTCACATACTGGTCAGAATGATGATTTGCATCCATCAAGGGCTCCGCAAGCATTTGGGAAGAGAAACATGAATGTGACTTGAACATACTTGTTGAACTCTTTAAATTCCTCAAAGGCTTGAACTGTTGCTGTGAGCTCTGACTGTTTCTGCAGCAGCTGAACCTTCATTCTCTCCATGGAAACTGATGACAGTGTCTCCATGGTGACAGGGGTGGAGTAGATGGGAGGAGCTAATAATCAAAGCAGTAACAGTAATCTGAGTGATCTGCTTGTGCTTCACATTTACAGATAGAGCTTTGCAAATGTTTTTGTTGACTTTTCTGTAAATATTACATTATTTGAAATATTTAATTGTAAATATTCTCTTTGTAGTTAAAAAAAACTATGTATCTTATTAAATGTTAATGTTATTCTTGTTAAATGTATAGAAATTATACATCATGAATGAGTGAGTACATCGTGAATCCATTGACTTATCCCTGAATCACTATGGTACGCCTATAATTAGTGTTTATATTCGGACTCTTTTAGACTGGGCGGGACAACAACTGCAGTGGAGTATCCCAGTACCTGCGTGACTCATCAGGTGCAAACAGAGGCCCGGTTTAGACCTGGTATTAAGATGCGTGTTGGTCGATCGGATCACGAGTAGACGAGACCGACACATTCCCGTTTACACCTGGGGCCATATTTAATAAACGGCAAATTAGCGTGAGAGTGCAAACCAAAAAAAACGCTGATGGGAGTGCAAAGTTCAGCGCGTGATCTACTGACAACAAAAGAGCACAGACGCAGCCGGATCATTTCCATAATGACCAACACAATCTACTCGTTAGCATCTGGTTTAAGACATGCTTTTTTTGGGTGGTAAATAATGGCAAAACCACCTGTAAATTGATGAGCGCAAACCTTGTGTGATTCATTTAAATACTCTCCCATAAATTTTGTGTCTGAAAGGGAACCTCCATTGCATATGCAATAAGGTAAGCCGTTTCGAGACAAATTTTTCACTGCGTGTTTTTTTAACGCCAAATAAGGGTTTGCATTGGTGCAAGCTGTTAGTAAATCTGGCCCCTGGTGTTTTAATCCGTGTCTTTTGTCCACTTTCAACCACTTCTGTCCTGATTTCTTTGAAGAGGGTCAATGGGCAGGTAAATATGTTTTTTTTTTTTTTTTTTTTTTAGATCTTTTGATCTAATGGAGAAAATAAGTTTGCACAATTTACACATAGCACAGAGACAATGGAAAAACATACAGAGAGCATCAGCTTTCATTTCTGCTTGGATAGCGGCAACATGACGCCAAACTCTGGAGTTTAAGTGGTGTTTTGTTGCTGTTCAAACACAATCGACCACATGAGCATGTGTTTTCGACTACCTCTGGAAGTGGCTGAAAGTGGACGAGCTCAAAACATTTTAGACCCAGTTTACACCTGTATTTAGTGCCGTGCACTTGTGATCCGATCGACCAAAGTGCATCTGAATACCAGGTGTAAACAGGGCCAGAGAGAAGTAGTTATAGCCTCAATACTGTTCCTCAAGACACATGCAGTTGTTTATTAACCGCTAGAGTGCCAAAAGTTACATAGTGTACCTTAAACAGATTCAGGTTTTTTTTAAGGAAAGAAAATTAACCTTTGCTTATTTAGAGTTTGTTTAGATGACGCTTATAGTGTCAACTTATGCATCCGTGCTCTTCTCCAGTTTGTAAACAAACAAATAGCTACGTTTCACTTTGACAAGTCTACTTTATACATATCTGCAAACGATTGTGGCAAACCGTTAAAACAGAGGTTTGAGTTGTTCACCTCCTGTGGTGGTCTCTGTTCTCTGAGCCTCCAACAGCTGTAGGAAGGTTTTCTCCAGTGCAGCTAATGACTGAACCTTGGTTTCAACAGCAGATCTGACAGAATCCAGAGCACGCAGGGCTCGAATCTCCTCCCGCAAGGCGCAGTTCTCTGCTGCATACCGCATCATCCGTGGGTGGTGCTCCACCTGACAAAAATAAAAATATTTGAAAAATGTTTGCATAGTTGTATAGTAGGGGTGTGACGAGATCTCGTGAGACTAAACTGTGATGAGATTTCTCATTGAGGTGAAAAGCTACAGTCAGGTCCATAAATATTGGGACATCAACACAATTCTAATCTTTTTGGCTCTATACACCACAATAGATTTGAAATGAAACGAACAAGATGTGCTTTAACTGCAGACTTTTAGCTTTAATTTGAGGGTATTTACATCCAAATCAGGTGAACGGTGTAGGAATTACAACAGTTTGTATACGTGCCTCCCACTTTTTAAGGGACCAAAAGTAATGGGACAATTGGCTGCTCAGCTGTTTCATGGCCAGGTGTGTGTTATTCCCTCATTATCCCATTTACAAGGAGCAGATAAAAGGTTCAGCGTTAATTTCAAGTGTGCTATTTGCATTTGGAAACTGTTGCTGTCAACTCTCAATATGAGATCCAAAGAGCTGTCACTATCAGTGAAGCAAACCATCATTAGGCTGAAAAAACAAAAACCCATCAGAGATAGCAAAAACTTTAGGTGTTGCCAAATCAACTGTTTGGAACATCCTTAAAAAGAAAGAACGCACCGGTGAGCTCAGCAACACCAAAAGACCTGGAAGACCAAGGAAAACAACTGTGGTGGATGACCGAAGAATTCTTACCCTGGTGAAGAAAACACCCTTCACAACAGTTGATTCAAGAGTTTTATTTGTCACATACACAGTTATATACAGAATATACAACTGGCAGTGAAATGTAAACAGGTCTGCTCCATGGACAGTGCAAATCCACAGTTAAAAACACAAGGGAGAAAATTATAATAGAAAAAGAATAATAAAAATATATATATATATATATATATATATATATATATATATATATATATATATATATATATATATATATATATATATATATATATATATATATATATATATAATTATGTAGAATTATAGTCAAGTCAAGTAGAAAAAACGTAAAAAAATAAAGAAGTGGAATAAAATAAGTGGAGTAGACTGTGCAGTGAGTAAACTGTCGACTTATACATATGTGGTTAACAAATGTATAAAGAGTATAATGTGCAAACAGGTTTATAACAGGTTGTTACACAGTAACAACGAGAACAGAACAGAAAGTGCAGTGCAATGTCAGTATGTCGATGTCACATGATGTTAAGTGACTGAGTTCAGGAGTCTGATGGCCTGGGGGAAGAAGCTCCTCCTGAGTCTCTCGGTTTTGGCCATCAGGCTTCGGAAGCGCTTACCAGATAGCAGCAGCGTGAAATGAGGGTTTGCAGGGTGATTAGAGTCCTTGATGATCTTAGTAGCTATACCTTTGCAGCGTTTGGTGTAGACGTCCTGCAGAGACGGGATAGCTGACCCTGAGATACGCTCGGATAAGCGCACGACTCTTTGCAGGGCTTTGCTGTCATGACTGGTGCTGTTCCCATACCACGCTGTGATGCACTGAGTTAATACACTTTCTATCGCCCCTAAATAGAAAGTTTTCAGGATAGCTGGTGAAACCCTGAATTTCCTCAGCTGGCGCAGGTGGTACAGTCTTTGCCTGGCTTTTTTCACCTGTCTGAATGTGAGCAGTCCAGGTCAGGTCCTCGGAGATGTTTACGCCCAGGTACTTGAAGCTGCTCACTCTCTCTGCTGGTGACCGGCTGATCATGAGGGGGGAGTATGTCCGTTGCGGTCTCTTCCTGAAGTCCACAATCAGTTCTTTGGTCTTGCCGACATTCAGAGAGAGACAGTTGTCCTGGCACCATGATGTTAGATGCTCCACCTCGTCCAAGTATGCCGTCTCGTTGTTGGAAATGAGGCCCAGGACAACAGTATCATCAGCAAATTTGATGATAGAGGTGGAGCTGTGTGTGGACAAACAGTCATGTGTGTAGAGAGAGTAGAGCAGGGGACTCAGGACACAGCCCTGTGGAGCTCCCACACTGATGGAGGTGGAGGTGGACTGGCCTATTCTCACCACCTGAGGCCTGCCAGTGAGGAAGTCCTCAATCCAGTGGCAGAGAGAAGGATTCAGGCTGAGATCCAGGAGTTTGGCGGTTAGCTTGGTGGGAACTATGGTGTTAAAGGCTGAGCTATAGTCAATAAATAGCAGTCTTACGTAGTTCCCACTTTTGCTGTCGATGTGAGTGAGGGAGGAGTGGAGGACATGAGAGATGGCATCTTCAGTCGATCTACTGGGACGATAGGCAAACTGAAGAGGGTCCAAAGTGTCAGGAATGAAGGAGCAAATGGTGTTTTTAATGAGTCTCTCAAAGACCTTCATGACTATAGACGTGAGAGCCACTGGACGATAGTCATTTAGGCAAGAGGGTTTACTGTTCTTAGGGACAAGGATGATAGTGGATTTTTTGAAGGAGGTGGGGACAATAGATGTAGCGAGGGACTCATTAAAGATAGATGTAAACAACCCGGCGAGCTGATCAGCACAGGACCGCAGAACACGGCCTGAAATACCATCCGGCCCAGCAGCTTTCCTGACGTCCACACGCTTGAGTGCCCTCCGAACTTCATCCTCCGAGACAGAGATCACGTGGTTGTTGCTGCTCTGAGTGATTCCCTCTGACTCGCCACTTGGCGGAGTCGCGCTGCCACGATTACAATCAAAGCGAGCGTAGAAAGAGTTTAACTCATTCACAAGTGGAAGTTGGTCAGATCAAGAACACTCCCAAGGAGGTAGGTGCATGTGTGTCAAAGTCAACAATCAAGAGAAGATTTCACCAGAGTGAATACAGAGGGTTCACCACAAGATGTAAACCATTGGTGAGCCTCAAAAACAGGAAGGCCAGATTGGAGTTTGGCCAAACAACATCTAAAAAAGCCTTCACAGTTCTGGAACAAGATCCTATGGACCGATGAGACCAAGATCAACTTGTACCAGAGTGATGGGAAGAGAAGAGTATGGAAAAGGAAAGGAACTGCTCATGATCCAAAGCATACCACCTCATCAGTGAAGCATGGTGGTGGTAGTGTTATGGCGTGGACATGTATGGGTGCCAATGGAACTGGTTCTCTTGTATTTATTGATGATGTGACTGCTGACAAAAGCAGCAGGATGAATTCTAAAGTGTTTCGGGCAATATTATCTGCTCATATTCAGCCAAATGCTTCAGAACTCATTGGAGGGCGCGTCACAGTGCAGGTGGACAATGACCCGAAGCATACTGCGAAAGCAACCAAAGAGTTTAAGGGAAAGAAGTGGAATGTTATGCAATGGCCAAGTCAATCTCCTGACCTGAATCCGATTGAGCATGCATTTCACTTGCTGAAGACAAGACTGAAGGGAAAATGCCCCAAGAACAAGCAGGAACTGAAAACAGTTGCAGTAGAGGCCTGGCAGAGCATCACCAGGGATGAAACCCAGTGCCTGGTGATGTCTACACGTCCCAGACTTTAGGCTGTAATTGACTGCCTTTCTGTCCTTCAATCCGTGCAGACGTGTTTTTCTCTCTGCTCCCTGCTGGCTCTTGCGCTGTTTTGTTTTGTCTAGTGTTTCGTCTCTTCTCTTCTCTGACTGCTGCTTTGCTGGACTCCTGAAAATACTGAAATGGAATTGATTAACTGGTCAATCAGCGCGATCGACAAGATTTTCTCACTAAGGAAGGGTGCCCCGGGAGAACCCACCTGCCCGGACGGGACCTTTGCTGCAGGGTACGTGAGGGACGCATGGAACAACTGGCAAGTCCTGTGCCTGGAGGCTCTGTCCGTGGAGGATGCGGAAGATTTATACATGATTGGATTATTGATGGCGGGGTTCCTATTCTTTGGCTTTGGGATTGCCCTGACCTATCGGAAGATTGGTAAGACAGCTGCAAGCAAATTCACCCAGCCGCTGTCTGTGGAAATTAAAGAATGCTTGGGGTTGTGTGTGACCGTCTGAAGGAATTAGATCAGAAAGTGATAGGAATTGAGGAACTGAACCGTAACAAGCGCAGTCCGGACTGCGGATACGCAGAGGTAGAGTGGGCTCTATCGGGGTCAGATCGGTGAACTTTACGGACTGTAACCGGTCTGGCCATGAGGCTGGGCGTAATGTCTAGGGAAACTGCACAGACCGGACGCGAATGCTGAGGACCAGATCTGATTGATTGATTATGATCCGGACAAATTACCGAAGATCATCAAATGGATTAAAAAATAATAAATTGTATTTGCCTGACCTAATCAACTAGCCCAACGAACCTCACTTGGTCCCTATCTCTCGGTTGGGAGGTCAGCCGGGCAGCTGTCTGCTATCTTCCCTGTGCACTGCCTTATCTCCCTTCAAGGACAAACCATAGAACTGAACTCGAAAACATCTGAAGTTATGGCTAACATTCTCACACAACACAATCTCAGACTCACTCGCACCATACATACCCGACCTTATTCCCTCCCCGCCCCATCCGTCTGCCTGTCTGTTATCTATCTCCTCTCCCACTCCATACAAAAAATCCCACCACGTGACCACGTGTACTGTGTCATGTTTATGTTTATGTTTATGTTTTGTTGTGTTTGCTATGTAATGCTTGCTAAATTGCATTCTTGTATTTCTGGAGAGCGTAGGGCGGCGCCTGAATAATCGGCTGCGGCCCGGAGGCTTGCTCCAAACTTCATTTCGTTATACTGTACTTGTACATGTGTAATGACAAATAAACTTCAACGACTGCAAAGGATTTGCAACCAAGTATTAAAAAGTGAAAGTTTCATTTATGACTGTTAATCTGTCCCATTACTTAAACTAAAGTGTTTAAATGGAATTACAGATTTTGCAGTGGCATCATAATTTATCAAGTCTTTTGATACACATTTTAAATAAATATATATATATATATACACACACACACACACACACACACATACATACATACAGTAGCGTATGGACGGTGCTCATAAATGATCAACGGACCAATACTTTGATTATTTATAATGACTCAAGCAAGACCGGCGCCGTGAAGTCTACAGACTGACAGGTTAACTGTGCTAAAAGGACACAAGCCAGGCCTCTGCAGCCCACAGGCACCTCATTATCAAACCAGCCCCCACCTCACACATACCAAAGGACATCCCAATAGATTATATGACTGTTAACTCAGTTATTCTTCATTTTAGGTGTACTGATCCCTGTATGTATGCATGCTTTTTGTTATAACCATTTTAGATGTGTTTGATAGGTTAGAAACTTGTAGCCAGTGAATGCTTAAGGAAGAATGGCGTCAATCCTCGCCATTCCTTTAACTCTTGGGTTAAGACTCCCCGTGCTTGGTCTCGAAATCTTTGTCTCGCAATTTGTAGGCCGGCTGGGTGTGTTGTGTGGTGCTATGATGCATCAGACTCTTTCTTTCATGCCAAAACCCCAAAGTCTGCATACCAAAACCCCAAAGTCTGCCCATCTGTGAGAGTCATAAAACATGTAAATGAGGCGAGACCCAAGACAAAGGGAGAGTTCCCGCTTCTGAGTTCCTTCGCTCTGATTGGCTGTTCCGACAAAAGAGACGTGCCCCGTCGCAGCCCTTTAAAAATGGGCCACAGACGCCTCTCTGCTCTCTGGTCTCTCTCTCCTGCTCTTCTCTCTTCTCTACTCTCCTTTTCCTCTTCGCTATCCTCCAACGGATCTCATCACACAAAGGAACCAAAGTTGAATTTCCCGCGGACTCCAAGGAACCACCCGGCAAGATCGAAACACGGACCGGATTGCGGCATTCCCCTAAACGCACGAGCTCACAACCAAGGAAACATATGCAAGTATCCCTTAAGCTGTCGTTATAAAGTTTTGAGCTTATACCAATAAGCTGGACTGATTTCTTGCTGGTGCTCAGTCGTTTGTGTCGATAGTATTACCGTTGTTTTCTCTCTCTCTCTCCTTCCTGCTTTCAGTTAATTTGTGTATGTTTGTTTATTGTTTGTTGATTTTATTAAAATTATATATATATATACGTGATTGCGCTTGGTTTGCTCATACATAGGTCACTTTTACGGTGAACCGACCCTGTTACAAATGAAAAGAAAGATACTTCTCCTGGCCAGAGAAACGTGTTTAAGAGTTATTAAAAGATAGATATTTGGTGGACAATTATCCGTCCTTTGAACTCAATTCTAGAATTAAAGAAATTTCTAAAAGTTGATTTAAGCCCTAGATATTAATAATTGTTTTAATCCGTTTTAATCAATTGTTAATATCAAAATTCCCGTCTGTGCGGATCTGTGCATGTTTGACTCGATATTCACTACAATACACACACACACACACACACACCTAAAGGATTATTAGGAACACCTGTTCAATTTCTCATTGATCCAATTATCTAAATCAATCAATCACATGGTAGTTGCTTCAATGCATTTAGAGGTGTGGTCCTGGTCAAGACAATCTCCTGAACTCCAAACTGAATGTCAGAATGGGAATGAAAGGAGATTTAAGCAATTTTGAGTTTGGCATGGTTGTTGGTGCCAGACGGGCCGGTCTGAGTATTTCACAATCTGCTCAGTTACTGGGATTTTCACGCACAACCATTTCTAGGGTTTACAAAGAATGGTGTGAAAAGGGAAAAACATCCAGTATGCGGCAGTCCTGTGGGCGAAAATGCCTTGTTGATGCTAGAGGTCAGAGGAGAATGGGCCGACTGATTCAAGCTGATAGAAGAGCAACTTTGACTGAAATAACCACTCGTTACAACCGAGGTATGCAGCAAAGCATTTGTGAAGCCACAACATGCACAACCTTGAGGCGGATGTGCTACAACAGCAGAAGACCCCACCGGGTACCACTCATCTCCATTACAATTAGGAAAAAGAGGCTACAATTTGCACGAGCTCACCAAAATTGGACAGTTGAAGACTGAAAAAATGTTGCCTGGTCTGATGGGTCTCGATTTCTGTTGAGACATTCAGATGGTAGAGTCAGAATCTGGCGTAAACAGAATGAGAACATGGATCCATCATGCCTTGTTATCACTGTGCAGGCTGGTGGTGGTGGTGTAATGGTGTGGGGGATGTTTTCTTGGCACACTTTAGGCCCCTTAGTGCCAATTGGGCATTGTTTAAATGTCACGGCCTACCTGAGCATTGTTTCTGACCATGTCCATCCCTTTATGACCACCATGTACCCATTCTCTGATGGCTACTTCCAGCAGGATAATGCACCATGTCACAAAGCTTGAATCATTTCAAACTGGTTTCTTGAACATGACAATGAGTTCACTGTACTAAAATGGACCCCACAGTCACCAGATCTCAACCCAATAGAGCATCTTTGGGATGTGGTGGAACGAGAGCTTCGTGCCCTGGATGTGCATCCCACATATCTCCAACTGCAAGATGCTATCCTATCAATATGGGCCAACATTTCTAAAGAATGCTTTCAGCACCTTGTTGAATCAATGCCACGTAGAATTAAGGCAGTTCTGAAGGCGAAAGGGTGTCAAACACAGTATTAGTATGGTGTTCCTAATAATACTTTAGGTGAGTGTGTATGTATATATATTATATTTTAATTTGGTACAATTTACAAAATTAACAAGAAAAAAAAATACATACAATTATAGAAAAATGTCAGAGATGTCAGCTATGTAAAGTGTGCACACTATGTAATTTGTTCAAACGGCTGATTCAGGAATGAAACATAGAGTGTTGCTGTGAGACGCGCTGTGGTTCTGCTGTGATCTTTGTTTGGAACTATTTTTGCTGCTGAAACAGAACAAAAACAGTGAATATTGCATCTAAAACGTAAGTGACTTAAATGTTAATTAATTGTTTATTGAACTGTCGAATGAAATCAATCACATTTTCAACCGCGATGGTATTGAGCACTCTTAGTCATGTGATGTTGCTTAACTGTATAATATGTTATGAATATAAAAACTTCACATT
This sequence comes from Paracanthobrama guichenoti, assembly GCA_018749465.1. Taxonomy (NCBI): domain Eukaryota; kingdom Metazoa; phylum Chordata; class Actinopteri; order Cypriniformes; family Gobionidae; genus Paracanthobrama; species Paracanthobrama guichenoti. The sequence continues at coordinate 24,825,547 of CM031967.1, forward strand.
TTGAATTTTTACCGCAGTATGTAGCTGAGTTTCTTTGAGAGGCGCTCATTTGTTTACATTCATCCTCACAAGGCTGCGTAAGTCTCAGCACAACCTTGTTACCGTCAGTACATTATTATATTTTTATACACTATCATTTGTCACTTACACTAGATGAATGCAGAATCACTCTCACATTTTGGAGATTCCCTAGTTAATTTTGTTTACTGATGTTTTAATCAGGATACTTGTCCGGTCGGGAAAGTAAAATTCTTTCACTTGCCCATTCAAAAAATCTATTTGTCCCAGACAAGCGTTAATGTCGAGCCCTGTGTAGAGATCTAAAATCGGCACATGCCTAAATATTGTATCTGAAGCCATGTATGTTTTGTTCTTTTCATTTCATTTTTCTACTTTAACTGTTGGATCACACACACATGCCGATCCACGGCATAATTCTGGACTATGTTGTTGACTCAAACACCACAGTTATGTTGTCTACCTGATCTCGAAGCAGACGGATCTCTTCCTGCAGCTCCTGGTTCTGCTGTTCAGGATCGTTTCTCTGGCCTGTCTGAAGTTCTTTTTTCAGCTGAACGATGTGATCATCTCTGAACTTCAGGATCATGCGGTTGGACTGGAGGAATTTCTCCCTCTGAGCCCAAGCAGCTTCTAGCTGAGACACTTTCTGCTGAAGAGCCTGTAAGAAAGACAGCAGCAGGTGGCAACTGTGGTTAAGACTGAGCATAATGAGAAGAACACGCAAACTCATGCTGAAGTCAAACAGCTTTGGAATAACATGACGGCAAGTAAATGACAAGATTTTTTTTTGGCATGTTTTTTTGTCTCATGTAATCGCTCAGTCAGTGTTTCAAGACATCAATAAAACAGCTTGTAAACAATGTCACGTAATGTCAGATTTATTGTATCTCAGAAAATCATATTCAGTGGCCACAAACTTAACTCCAGAGAGAAGCATTTTGCTAAACATATAGGCACCATATTACATATTCAATATAATTTGTAATGCTCTTTAATATTTAATGCATGTTTAAATAAATCCATCAAGTTGACAGCCACCATTTAAATGTTTATATTTCAAAAAATGAATTGGACTAGAAATATGATTATGTAATTGTAAAGTTAGTATAATAACCTTATTATTATAAAAACCTTTTTACAATTACATTTATGCATTTGGCAGACGCTTTTATCCAAAGCGACTTACATTGCATTCAAAGTACACATTTTTACATTTTGTCAGTTCTTGCTTTCCCTGGGAATCGAACCCATGACCTTGGCGTTGCTAGCGCCACGCTCTTATTGTTTGAGCTACAGGAAAGCATTGCTTTTAGACACAGCCACCAGGGAACAGTTTCCATGAAAGGGTGTACATGGTCTGCAACAATGCTTAGGTAGGTGGTACATGTCAAAGTGGATGGCAGGACCCAAGGTTTCCCAGCAGAACATTGCCCAAAGCATCACTGACTCCGTCAGCTTGCCTTCTCCCCATAGTGCATCCTGGTGCCATGTGTGACTAAAAAGTTTATGAGCATTGAATGTCTTTTCTGAAGTAAATTTGACATTACATGATATGATATAGTGTGGTGTAGTATGCCTATATCTTTCAGGTTACACTAAAGAGTGACATTTATTGCTTGTATTTCATGATAAAAATTAACAAACACATTAAAAGATGACACAGAAAGCTGATCCTCGCTGTCTCAGTTCGTATTTTGGCGCTCAAACTTTATTCTCTCCACTGCAACTCTGCAGCGCATTCTCTCATTTTATGTCAACACAACAAAAGATGTGATGGGCTATTCATCACAGAACATGCAGGTAAAAATGGCACAGAAATGTCTTAATCATAACGTACATTTATATGGTCGCCAGTGGCGATCTCAGCAAAAATATCACTCGCAAATTAATATTTTTGGTCACAAATGTTTGGTCGCGACCGTTTTAGTCACAGTCTGGAGCCATGCCAGGCCACCTTTTTCCATTGCTACGTGGTCCAGTTCTGATGCTCACGTGCCACTGTTGGCACTTTCGGCAGTGGACAGGGGTCAGCATGGGCACCCTGACTGGTCTGTGGCTATGCAGTCACATATGCAACAAACTGAGATCACTGTGTATTCTGACACCTTTCTATCAGAACCAGCATTAACATCTTGAGCAATTTGAGCTACAGTAGCTCGTCTGTTTGATCGGACCACACGGGCCAGCCTTCTCTCCCCACGTGCATCACTGAGCTTTGGCCGCCCATGACCCTGTCTCCAGTTCACCACTGTTCCTTCCTTGGAGCACTTTTGATAGACACTGACCACTGCAGACCAGGAACAACCCACAAGAGCTGCAGTTTTGGAGATGCTCTGACCCAGTCGTCTAGCCATCACAATTTGGCCCTTGTCAAACTCACTCAAATCCTTACGCTTGCCCATTTTTCCTGCTTCTAACAAATCAACTTTGAGGACAAAGGCTGAATCTGAAACCGCCACATACCCTCAAATATGGCACTATTTGAGGGGACAGCCATTTGTAGTGGTGTCCAAAACCATAGTGGACATGTTGCACTCATTCATGCACTCATTCAATCCCATATTGCACCGCAATAACGAGTGTACAGCTGATGACTTCACGCACACGTTTTCATTCACTCCTTCAAGTGATGAATGCCTAATATATCCCACCCACTACCACGTGCTGTGAATTACTTTTAATTTTTATATTTAAAGGATTGATTTCCACATTTTTTGGGTGTGTACCACTACTAAACCAAGGGCACATATTATAAATTCTGTTACGGCTTAGTTTTGTTTTAGGTTTTTCCTGTTGTTGTTCTCTATCTTTTTATAGGTCACCAGTTAAGGATCTACACCGGTCTTAAATTAATGACCGTATTTAAAATGTCTGTCGTTTGTTGGAGGAGGAGCCGTAGCCATATCCAGCAGCTGTGCTCCGGAGCTGGACCGTCAACTTGTTTTGTTCTGTTAATTATTTGCTTATTTACTGTTGTTCATTTATTATCTTTTTTATTTAAACCCCTAGACTTAATAAATATTTTGTTTAATATATTTTTGGATACTGATCCCTTTCTTTTGTTACTTCCTCATGTAACAGTTCTCAAAAATTAAAATAATAATACAAAAAATAAAATAAAAAATAAAAAAGCACCTCCTTCTCTTCCTGTCCTTTCTTCCAGAAGTTCATGGCCTGAATGAACTGGGTCTTATAGGAAACCTCAGCGTCAGAGTCTGCTGCAACACAAACACCAGATTAAATAATAATAATAATAATGAATGAATGAATGAATGAATGAATGTGCTCACTGTAGTTCTAGTTTCTGACATTATGTCCAGGCAGATGGATTGTCTGTGTGAACTCTGTAATGTGTGTACCTGTTTGCTGGTCTGTTGGCGTAAGCTCTACAATGCGTGTTTGTGAAAGAGCATTTGCGAGCTGCTCCTTTAGTTTTTTCACTTCTGCTTGCAGTTGTCTGACATTACCCTGAGTATCCTCATTTACCATAGCCTACAGAGACACAAACACAAAGATCAGTCTTCACATTTCTTCAAGAATACTAAGACAATCATGAATGTTTAGATGAACAATTCTGCTGTTCAACCTTATTTTTGATAAGTTTGGCTCTCTGAGCAAACTGCAGAGTGGACAGCGTCTCTCCAAAGCACTTGGAACCAGGATGAACGTTAGCGATGACGTACGTCTTAGCATTTCCGCCCAGAGAGTCCTGACAATATGAACAGCAGTCAGGCACGATTCACTCATCTGCATACATTCACAGTAACATTCTCAAAGCACCCTCACCCTGAGCAGGAAGGTCAGTTTCGAATCTCTATAACAAATATGACGGTTTTTCCCATTGGACACATCCATCAGGGCCATGATCACCTGACCGAGACACATCAGTGACCGGTTTATGCTGCTTGCCTCCTAAAGCATACAAGTCAAATGTTGCAGGTTATTTTTAATGTGATAACAGTGGAGTAACAGAATGTCTTTAAAGCAGTTTTTTAACAGTAAGATTGCAGAAAATATACAAGTTATATCTTTAAGAGCCTCACTTTTATGATCCATACTTAACTTTACCACACTGAGAATAACTACACTGCTACTTTTGCTTAAACCTTAGTGTTATGAGTAGATTTTGTCAATTACCTTAGGATAGCATGATTGCCCTCATATATATATATATATATATATATATATATATATATATATATATATATATATATATATATATATATATATATATATATATATATATATATATATATAAATACATTAATCATCATATTAGATATAATTAAAACATTAACACATCATATTGGTGTTTCCAGGAATCAAGGCAAACAAACAAACAAACAAACAAACAAACAAACAACAAAAACCCTAAATTTAAAACCACTAAATAACATGAAAGTTGATTTTTGGTCCACATTAACGGTGATGCAGTATCACTTTTCACTTGCACTTATTTTGAAACGGATTCAAGATGAATATTATTGTAATACAAAACATCATTATGGTTGGGAATCGAAAAATAAAAAAAATAAAAAATACTTAAGGCCAGGAATCTGATAATTCTGATTTCGATTCCTCTGTGTGCATTTTAATATGACTTTAAACCATTCAAGCCCTAGACCCGTGTGTTGTTTTCTGTGCTGCACACACATTCAAAGGGCTCTCACAGAAAAAGTGATTTAATGTGATTTGAAACCATTCAAGTGTAAGAAGACTTGTGCTGTTTTCTGTGTTGCGCACACATCCAAAGCACGCTGACAGTGTACAATATATTGAACAGAGTTCTCTCACTTGAATGGACAAATACACCCAAAAATATGTCGAAATATCCTCATATACACAGTCAGTTATGTTTTAAGCGAACATAAACCGTATGTGTAACAGTATATTGGATCTGTGCAGCTCTTAAAGTCAGCTGACGTCTCTATAATAACATTAATCAAATAACACAAAACAAAGAGAAAATTCACTTGCTGTTCTTGACTGAATAACTTTTCTAATAGTGCTGGGCGGTATACCGGTTCATACTGAATACCGGTGTTTATTTTTGTTAAGATATGATTTTTTATTATACCGCAATAGCGGTTTATGCCACTTAAACAACGTTTGAAACGCGGTGCAGCGCAACACCCTTTTCACTGTTGCACTGTGGTGAGGACACAGCTGAGATCGCATTACAGCGGAGAATTCAAACGTGGCACATGCAAGAGAGCAGTTTCTGCACGGACGGCCACAATGAGTTTAACAACGCTCACGTTGTTTAAATTAACGATCAATTAATGGATTAATCATTAGCCGCTATGTGTCTACAGCAGTGGCTGTAGTGCTGCTCGAAACGCCATGTTCCTCACCAAATGAATGAGAAGGGTTTTTAATCTAAATAAAGGGCTATAGGATTGTAAAATGAGCTGATGTGATTGATCAATTTAATTTACTTAATAATCAATTAGGCTATAACGACTAATACAACGTGTCACCAACGCCGCCTCAGATCTGTTATTCAGAATGTGAGGACGCTCTTCCTGGAACAACACACTGAAAACGGCAACTAGACCCAATGAATTCACAACCACTTAATAAAAGTGTTCTCATTACAGTCCCAATCATAGTTATTATTAGTCATGTGTTGCTGTAGCTGATGCTGATCACCGAGGCGCTTTACTACGCGTTAATTCTTAACCAAACGCATCCTATATGAGCTCAATCAGATATAGATAGGCCTACACAAAATAAACACATTACAACTTACATTTGCACAAAACAAAAGGCTGTGAATACACACACACACACTTATAGTCATGATGAAGGTGCAACTCCAGCTGTAAAATGGTCACAAACATAACTCCGGTGCGCCGCACGCACGCACCTGCTTAATCGATGATCAACATATTATCGACATAGATTATCTCTAACATCCCTACGATTACACGATGGATTATTCTAATACAGAAGACAATGATGTAGACTGAAAATTCAAAGAAGAATGGGCAAAAAGGTAACTATGCCTTTATTCTTTCTGTTAAACTTACGTGTGTCGTTTGAGACTAGTGCTATTATAGGTTGTTGTCTCCCCACGGCATCATTTTGTGGGGCTTTGCAAACCTGTATTAATTCTAGTGTGAAATTTTTCTACAATATTCACTCATCATGACAGTAAAATTGGGTATTCTAGTCAATCTCCTGCAGTATTTCCTTTCTCAATCATTAGAAAATGCAGTTAACACTAGGGGTGTGCCATATTCCGTCGACGATAACACGGTATACATTTTTACATGATAAAGAAAAGTGTCATATCGCGATATTAATCATATAGCGACGCAATGACATATGACACATTTACGTTCCCTAGCGCCCACAACAACAACACCTGTAAGTAAGAGCAGCACGTCAGCCTCCGATGACGATTTAGTACCTAAAAAGTGAGCGGTCAGACTTCTTGACAACTTAAAGCTGTTATTGATGTTTGCAGCGCAATATTTGACTGAAAGGGTAAAATTGACAGTTATTTTCATCAGTTCAATCTAGCATTCTGCCTCCTTTGAATCAGACACAGAAATAAAGATGCGTAAGATTGCATTTATTTGAATGAATCATAGCATTTATTTGAATTAATTATCGAGAGAACGAGAGAGAGAGATATTCGTATCTGCGTGACTGCATCTGTTCAGCGTCTCTCTTAATGAAGCTGTACGTTTATTACTTAAAAATAGTGATGTAACCCCATCATTGCTGAGAAATATAATTTAGTGATCCAGTAGCTTAACTATTTTATTGCTAAAAGTCATGGGGCGGTGTTGATATGTTTCTGTGCTCCTGAATCTGCAGCGCGATCTCCGCTCTCTGTATGGGAGCGACGTGCGTGTGCGTGTGTGTTTCAATGAAAACAGCACATTAATATAGAACAGTGATTCAACTGACTCGGAACTACCGGTGCGTTAAACGATTTTTTGAACACCTTCCAGCCAATCAGAATCAAATATTCAGACAGACCATAGCATAAATTACTTTAGTTATTGTTAAACTAAAATGTTAAGGAGTAATGTTATACTTTTACTTAAGATATTCAGTGAAAACACTACCAACTTGTACAAGGGCTACTTTTTTACGTTGCTTCCACTTGACTCGTGCTGTGACTGAGATGCTACTGCTGCCACACCTGTGTGTGTGTGTGTGTGTGTGTGAGACTGTGATTCTACTGCTGCACCTTATGACAACACATTTACACTTCTAATTAAATATTAGGAGACAGTAGCTCACTAGAAAAGGATGGAAAATGCCCTTCATTTTGTCTGGACTAATAAATGCTGCTGCCTACCAGCTGTAAACACCAATAAAACTTTGTTCCATATATTTTTTTCTATATCGTCATAAATATCATTATCGCAAATATTCTTGAAATATCGTGATATAATTTTAAGGCTATATCGTCCACCCCTAGTTAACAACCAGTCATGCAATGGGGGAAAAAAAAAATACTGTCATATACCATGAAAAACGGTCTTGCTTGAAAAATACAGTGATATAAATTGTACCGCCCAGCACTATTTTCTAACTAAATTTGTATACTTTTATTCATAAAGTGCAGTGTTATTTTACATTTGATTACAGTTTCTGTACCTGAATACCTGAAAATCTTAAAACAAATTGTATTTATTTGGGTAAATGAGTGTTTGTCTTTAATAATGCTTGAAATCTATATTAGTTAGGTTAGTTTTTGTTATGGTATTTTTAAATCAGTGTGTAAGTGTTCTTTAGCCTGTTGATTTTAGTTTATTGTATTCAGCCACAAAGAGTAAATAAAATAAGAATATAAATAAGAATAAATATAAATTATATTTAAGTTCTTTTTACTTTATTGGATTAAAAAAACAACAACATCGGAATCGATAAGCAGAATCGGAATTGTTAAAATTAAAACGATACCCAAACCTATACTGCACTGTAGTAATAGCCTATTTATATTAATAATAATCTATTCCTATTAACCTGAACCTAGTGCTGGGCGGTATGACCAAACATTTATATCACAGTATTTTTCTAAATTATACCGGTTTAAGTGGTATATGACAGTATTTTTTTCCCCCTATGCATGACCAGGTGTTAACCAAATTTTCTACCGATTGAGAGAGGAAATACTGCAGGAGATTGACTAGAATGCCCTAATTTACTGTCATGAGCGAATATTGTAGAAAAGTTCCACACAGGTACAGGTTTGCAAAGCCCCACAAAATGATGCTGTGGGGAGACAATAACCAATAAAACAGACCTGCAACACACTCATTACAGACACATGAATATTAAAATATGACCACGGAGAGAATTGAGAGAGTTGAGGGCACATTAAGCATTTTGAAAACTACACTCACTTAAAGAATTATTAGGAACACCTGTTCAATTTCTCATTAATGCAATTATCTAATCAACCAATCACATGGCAGTTGCTTCAATGCATTTAGGGGTGTGGTCCTGGTCAAGACAATCTCCTGAACTCCAAACTGAATGTCAGAATGGGAAAGAAAGGTGATTTAAGCAATTTTAAGCGTGGCATGGTTGTTGGTGCCAGACGGGCCGGTCTGAGTATTTCACAATCTGCTCAGTTACTGGGATTTTCACGCACAACCATTTCTAGGGTTTACAAAGAATGGTGTGTGAAAAGGGAAAAACATCCAGTATGCGGTAGTCCTGTGGGCGAAAATGCCTTGTTGATGCTAGAGGTCAGAGGAGAATGGGCCGAATGATTCAAGCTGATAGAAGAGCAACTTTGACTGAAATAACCACTCGTTACAACCGAGGTATGCAGCAAAGCATTTGTGAAGCCACAACACGCACAACCTTGAGGCGGATGGGCTACAACAGCAGAAGACCCCACCGGGTACCACTCATCTCCACTACAAATAGGAAAAAAAGGCTACAATTTGCACGAGCTCACCAAAATTGGACAGTTGAAGACTGGAAAAATGTTGCCTGGTCTGATGAGTCATGAGACATTCAGATGGTAGAGTCAGAATTTGGCGTAAACAGAATGAGAACATGGATCCATCATGCCTTGTTACCACTGTGCAGGCTGGTGGTGGTGGTGTAATGGTGTGGGGGATGTTTTCTTGGCACACTTTAGGCCCCTTAGTTCCAATTGGGCATCGTTTAAATGCCACGGCCTACCTGAGCATTGTTTCTGACCATGTCCATCCCTTTATGACCACCATGTACCCATTCTCTGATGGCTACTTCCAGCAGGATAATGCACCATGTCACAAAGCTTGAATCATTTCAAATTGGTTTCTTGAACATGACAATGAGTTCACTGTACTAAAATGGCCCCACAGTCACCAGATCTCAACCCAATAGAGCATCTTTGGGATGTGGTGGAGCAGGAGAGCCGTGCCCTGGATGTGCATCCCACAAATCTCCATCACCTGCAAGATGCTATCCTATCAATATTTGCCAACATTTCTAAAGAATGCTTTCAGCACCTTGTTGAATCAATGCCATGTAGAATTAAGGCAGTTCTGAAGGCGAAAGGGGGTCAAACACAGTATTAGTATGGTGTTCCTAATAATCCTTTAGGTGAGTGTATATAACCCTATATAACGTTAACAACAAACTGCCAAAACGAGGGAGAAACACAGAAGAACATTTAAAAGGTCTAAGGTTATTTTCAATACATTTAAGAGCACTACTCTGAACAAATGACATGCAAGTTAAACACAGAAAGAATACAGCAGTTTCTTTTTTACCCAGTCTATTTATTAACTTACATCGTTGTTGTCCGTGTAGCAGAACGTAATCTATGGTGTCATCGCGGTCGTGATGTATCAGTGTCCTTGGCATTTCATTTGAAGAAGACGTGATGAAATATGTGCGCATACACACTGCTATTTCATGTTTAGAGCATTAGAGTATATGAAATAGGTCCATTATAAACTTAAACGCGCTCGCTCTGGTCTATATGATCCATGTGGAGAACATTGTTAATCTCTTCACGTGTGAAGTTTGAATTCTCCGCTGTAATCAAGGGCTAAATCCAAAATCTCCTCCATAACCTCAAATAGGGCATTATTTGAGGGGACAGCCATTTGTAGTGGTGTCCAAAACCACAGTGGACGTTATTGATTCAATCCCACATTACACCGCAATAACGAGTGTACAGCCGATGTACACACAATGGCGGTTCTACTTCACGCACTCCTTCAAGTGAACAATATAAGTGGATCAAGTAGGGAATGCGATTTTGGATTCAGCCTTGCAATCTCAGCTGTGCTCACAACAGTGAAAAGGGACCCCTCTCAAACAGTGTCGCGCTGCGTTCCGAACGTTGTTTAAGTGACATATACCGGTATTTCGGTATAATCAACATTCATATCATAACAAAATAAATACCAGTATTCGGTATGAACCGGTATACCGCTGTAAGGAGCGGTTTTACTGCTAAGACAAAAGCTGAGATCCAACTCCCTGCATTAAAACAATAAAACTCAATCTGAAGAGAAGATCTCACAGAGAAACTGTAGGACACCGCCCTGACCAAAACCCTCTCCCCCTCTCTAGCTCCCTTTCCCCCTGATTCAAGTTCCAGAATGCAGATATACTACATATGATTTATCTTGTGAATTTATTGTTTTATCCCTTTCATGTCTGGTGTCTTTTTAAAGGTCATAGTGCGATTGGTAAAATGGTCTCAACATCACTGAAGTCACTGGTAGGGTTAGAAAGATTGAAACATATGAGAATTGTGTTCTCCTTTTGAGTGGTCTCTCCAAAGATATCTGATCTTCTCCCCCAAACTAGGTGTTTGTGTTGCAAATATTTACAACCCTTTGTTCTGGTCTGGGTATTTAAGGAAGGGTAGCAGGGCTGCCAGGGGGGAACATTCTGTAGACAGAACCCCCATACAGTGTTGTGTCAGTGTCATAAGAGACACGCACGCACACACTGTATGTATTGTGCCAGATATGACTCTTTGAAACTATTTTCATATTACTTAATTGTATTTTATATTTTTATGCTGAAAGTTGTGTACCATGGATTCATGTTTAATTATGATGTTTAAGTTCTGTCTGGCTAAACTAAACCTTTGTCTTGATTTACCTTGTATTATTCTGAAACCATTTCTTCTAGTATTAATCAAACCGGAGTCCTTTATTTCCGCAATTCTTTTGCCAGAATAGATAAAACTGATCTATTCTGACTGAAGCATGGAGCGCAGCATGCGGATAATCTGATTTCTGACTATTACTGTATTAGCAAGTTGCAGCTTTTGTGACTATTACTAAATTTACACTTTTTGTTGCGTAAGCAGGTGCGACCACTTAAAAGGTAAAATATTCACTCTGTAATCCTCTGACTAATATCAGAACTGGCTAGGTTGTGATCGTGGGCGGGCGAAATCGGACGCTTCGTTCCTGTGTGATATCGGGTCCCTTGATGAACGAATATTTGAAATTAAGAGATACTAAGAAAAATCAACGATCTAAATTAAATCAACTAAACTTATGATCAGCTGTTAAGTTACAAATGTAACAAAATTACAAAGAATTGGAGTCAGATAAAATTAACAATGGAGTCAGATTTAAAATTCGATGGTCATAAATTAAGTGAATCCAACAGAAGTTCTGAAAAGGCAGACACGCAGAAGTGCTTCGACCAGGCCGTTAGATTCCGTCCTTGGGCTAACGGATGGACCTTACACCGCCAAGCACTACCTGAACCTAAACCTTAATTTTGTTTGAAAAAAAAGAACAGTTTGATGACCACTGCTTTAAAGTATTTTGAGAGGTAATGTTCAACATAAGCACCTTGAGCCGTGAACCCTCTGCATGCGTGTCCCTTTGTCTCTCTGAGCCGGCAAGATCGACCAGGTTGAGCTGAGAGGTCCTGATATTGACCACTTCCTGTCCAGTTTCCTTTGATTCCAACGTCATGGTGAACACAGCATGTGAACGAGATGATTCCCGGTTCATTGAGGTGGATGCCACTCGACGGTTCCGCCATCCCATCGACAACACCTGCAAAACCACAAACATTCAGAAATACAACAAGGTCACAACAGAACTTCCAAAACATTATAAATAAAGATAATACACAACCAGGTTCCCACAGTATTAGAAAACCTGCATACGTGAGGTTGCCTAATTTTAATTGATTTCTAAACCTGGAAAAGTCATGAAAAGTAGTCAAACATAAATAACCATGATTTTTGTTTTATTTTTAAAGCAACACTAGGTAACTTTTGGCGCTCTAGTGGTTAATAAACAAAAGTGCATGCATCTTGCGGAAGAACATTGTAGCCGGAGCTACTTCTCTCTGTTTATGTCTATGATGAGTCACGCAGGGACTGTGCTCCTCCGCTGTGTGTACCGACCCGAACACGAAACTTACAGAGTGTGGTGTTAGCGCTAGGAGGCTGCTCAAGTGTCAGCGGCAGTAGAATTTGTCCTGTTAAAGAGTTCTACCATTGAAATAATTTAGAGACATTATTTTAAGGTTGAAAAACTACATATGTTGCTTTTTCCAGACATGCCAAGGTCAAAAATATTTTTATTGTGTTGAATTTTTTAAATTTATTCTAATCCAGTAAATCTTGAACAATGATTCATTAGTCAGTAGGCAAAAAAAAAAAAAAAAATAATAATTATGTCAAAATATCCTACTATGACGTGCAGAATACAGTTAGATGCAATCCAGCACGTCACACTATAGGATATTTCAAAAAGTTGGTTTGACAAAACTCTTCTGGAAGTTTCTGAAAAGAGTCTTGCGGTTTGAAAGTTTTTAAAGGGATAGTTCACCCAAAAATGAAAATTACTGCATAAATTTACTAACCCTCAAGCCATCCTAGGTGTATATGACATTCTTCTTTCAGACGAATACAGTCAGAGTTATATTAAAAATGTCCTGGCTAATCCAAGCTTTATAATGGCAGTGAATGGCAGCCCAACAAAATCCATCCTGTATCCATTAATCTTTTAAATATGGATATTTTTCTTACACAAACCCATCGATTCTCTTCAGAAGGCCTTTATTAACCCTCCAGAGCCATGGGGATTACGTTAATAATGGATAGATGCAATTTTTTTGGGCTCCCATTCACTGCAATTATAAAGCTTGGATTAGCCAGGACATTTTTTAATATAACTGATTGTATTCGTATGAAAGAAGAATGTCATATACACCTAGGATGGCTTGATCATGGGCTAAATCATGGGGTGATTTTCATTTTTGGGTGAACCAACCCTTTAAGGTCTGACAATTCGAAGCTGTTGCTATTGTGTTTTGAGAACTATTGTAGATCAACATGCACAAGACCTGATAGGCCTCTGCAGCAGATGCTGCGTATTTCTCCACAGCTCCTTCTACAAAGACGCCCCTCTTGATGTCCTCTCGCAGGAACAGGCTGGTGGACACACTGTCCAACAGGTCATAAATCTGCTCATTGTAGATCTCTATAAAGGAACACTTGCAGAGGAAGCTCTTCATCCCACCAGACTGCACAGAAAACAGAAAGAATTAATAAAAGCAAACCAGCAAATAAATAATTTAATGGTACATTAAACCCACTAACCCATTTTTAACCCTTTTTTTCATATAGTCTGATGTTTCACTTTCTTTTTGGCGTTATCGGCCGAGTAGACATTTCATGATGATAATAATTTCTTCATTTAATTTCTTCAGCCTAATTATAACTTGTAGTGCTGTTTTTAAACTTGTATTCAAGATTGTATTTGTTATTTGTCTAAAATCATATAAATTTTAGGCTTTTCTGTTCTCGAGGTGACGACTTTACATCGCATGGCCATGACCAAAAGATCTTGTGGCCATGACTTCCCATCACGTTCCCACAAATTAATATCTTGTGGCCACAAAAAAAAAAACAAAAAAACAACAACAACTGAACCAAACATGTCCCCTCCCGGTCATCGTAGTATCCCCTGTGTTCAATTTAAAAAAAAAAAAGTTTAAAAAAATAGGCACAGGTAGTGGTACCATTTTACTTATTTTTTCTTAACTTGTACTTTCTTAACTTTTATTAGACCACAGACTAAAATAAAACAGGCCTACTGATAATATTATTTTTTAAAATAGAAGATCACTGCTATTAAATCGCAAATAGCACTATGCTTTGTTACTTCTAAAAAGAAAGTGTCATCTTTCAAATTCTGTCCATTTTATCACGAAATTCGAATGATAAATGCCGCTTTGACGCTCCTAAATGTGTGTAAAATCACAAGTAAATAAGTATTCACAGCCTTTGCCATGACACTCAAAATTGAGGTCAGGTGCTCCTGTTTCCACTGATCATCCTGAGATGTTTCTACAACTTGATTGGAGTCCACCTGTGGTAAATTCAGTTGATTGGACATGATTTGGAAAGGCACACACCTGTCTATATAAGGTCCCACGGTTAACAGTGCATGTCAGACCACAAACTAAGCCATGAAGTTCAAGGAATTGTCTGTAGACCTCCAAGACAGGATTGTGTTTCTGCAGCATTGAAGGTCCCAATGAGCATACAGGCCTCCATTATCCATAAATGGAAGAAGTTTGGAACCACCAGGATCCTTCCTAGAGCTGCCTGGCCAAACTGAGCGATCGGGGGAGAAGGGCCTTAGTCAGGGAGGTGACCAAGAACCCGATGGTCACTCTGACAGAGCTCCAGCGTTTCTCTGTGGAGAGAGGAGAACCTGCCAGAAGAACAACCTTCGAGACAGAAGCCACTTCTCAGTAAAAGGCCGCCTGGAGTTTGCCAAAAGGCACCTGAAGGACTCTCAGACCACGAGAAACAAAATTCTCTGGTCTGATGAAACTCTTTGGCCTGAATGGCAAGCGTCATGTCTGGAGGAAAGTAGGCACCGCTCATCACCTGCCAAAACCATCCCTACAGTGATGCATGGAGGTGGCAGTATCATGCTGTGGGGATGTTTTTCAGCGACAGGAACTGGGAGACTAGTCAGGATCGAGGAAAGGATGAATGCAGCCATGTACAGAGTCATCCTTGATGAAAACCTGCTCCAGAGCGCGCTGGACCTCAGACTGGGGTGAAGGTTCATCTTCCAACAGGACAACAACCCTAAGCACACAGCCAATATAATAAAGGAGTGGCTACGGGACAACTCTGTGAATGTCCTTGAGTGGCCAGCCAGAGCCCAGATTTGAACCCGATTGAACATCACTGGAGAGATCTGAAAATAGCTGTGCACCGACACTCCCCATCCAACCTGATGGAGCTTGAGAGGTCCTGCAAAGATGAATGGGAGAAACTGCCCAGAAATAGCGTGCCAAGCTCAATTTGAGCTTCATACTCAAAAAGACTGAAAGCTGTAATTGGGGCCAAAGTATTGAGCAAAGGCTGTGAATACTTATGTACATGTGAATTTTTCATTTTTATTTTTAATAAAATGTGCAAAAATTTCAAACATTCTTTCACGTTGTCATTATATGTCATTATAGTATTGTTTGTAGAATTGAGGAAAAAATAATGAATTTTCAGATGCACTGTAGTTTGCAGCATTATTTGGGGGAGGTTTTGTTCCATAAGAAAAATCAAACTATCAGTATCGGCATACTTTTTATCAGTGCATCTCTAAAATAAGATGTGTAATAGAGAAAAAATATTTGACCAAATTTAAACAGTACAAATGATGTTTGATAGGGAACGCATCTCCAAAAAGTCTCTCTTAAAGCTACAAAAGTTATTCTGTCGAGTACAGTGATTAATTTTGTCTTTCTTTTGTCTTTGATTAACATTAATGGTGGCAGTGGGTATAGGCTGCCGTCAGTGCACAGCTCCAATAGGCCTGCTGTTTTTCTTTCTCAACCATTTACGTAAAAAAAAAAAAAAAAGACGACAAAACCGACGTCAGGATATTTTGACATAATTATGTATTTTAGTGCTGTCAAAATTAGAGTTAACGCATCCAATTTAATGCGCAATTAACGCAACATCTGTTTTTTTCTTTGATCTTTTGGCTAGAGTTACATTATATGATCACATTCTTATTCACGCAAATGCTTTTAAAACAATCGAGCACCACGAGACAAGAGAGCGCAATGTCTGTGAATGTCCTATCACTGACACACACACAACGCACAGAAAGAGGACACACACAACGCACACCAGCATCAAGTTAATTTTCATGCTTGAATGAACAATAACACACAGAATTATGCCAAAATGCCTGTTTTGTCAAGTATTCTCATAAGAGCAGCCTTAAGTTAGTTAAATAATGTCTTAAATTAACTTAAAGAGTTGTGAGAAAATTGTGCGTCAGATCTGCATCATGTTCTGCAGTGGCAGATCTTAAAGTGACAGCAGCCTAATAAACCAGCTGCTATAATCAAAGCACAAAGGTAACAGAAAATTGCAGCTTTAATAAGGATTAATCAATATTTAATTTATAATTTATGAAGTTAAGACTGTAAAGTGTTTGATAGCTTTATAAAATTTCTGTATTTCTGTTAGACAGGTAGGAAGGCCACAGGTAAATATGACATTTATTATAAAGGGCTTATGTGAAGATTGTCTTAAGTTTACTTAAATTAAAAGTTGTTATTTTTAAAGCCTAATGTTGAAATTGATGGCTTTCAATTATACTGTAATGTTGAATATCTATCATTAATGTCAGTAGGCTATCAGTATTAGTATCAGTGATATTGGTATTCATGCTCAAAACAAATATTTAAAATATACTGTCTGTAAGTTGTTTCTACATTTCGTGCACAGCACAAAAATGGTATCAAGAATTGGAATAAATTTTCTAATCCTAATCTTACTAAATTCTAGCCTATAGGAAATATTTGAATATTCATGCAATTGCACGTGAAAATATGTGTATGGTAACTATGGGGCTATCTGTATATATTTGTCATTTTTTCCCGATATTGCCAATGATCTTCTGGTAACTGACTGTTATAAATCAATATTGCGATACTTTGGAGACATCGTCGATATCTGATAATATTGCCATATCGCCTAGTAGCCCTAATGTATTGTAACATGTAGGAAATGTTTTTTTGTACTTGTTCTCCTACAAAAGTAATGACAACAGCAAAGATCAACGTAGCTCTAATTACGCAATCTTTACACAGAACATATCCCACATCAGAGAGCCTATTTTACGGCAATGTACTGCCCAATTCAGTGGGACAACACAGACATTCTAGAAACCACATATAAATTTCACTCATTTCCATTATTTTGAAAGTTTTTAGCTGGTTCTAAAAAAAGAAATGGTTCTTGATTCCCATTTTATATTGAATGAAACTTGTCTCACCCGTTCCACCTCTCGATTGATGAGGAAGAAGAGGTATTCAAAACTACGAGGAATCACACCACGCAGCTCATCAGAAAAATTATCCAGCTCTGAGGGACCTACACACACAAAATACATACATCTTTCTATGTGTGTATTCACAATAACTTTCATACAGACCTTACCAGATATGTACAAAGTACAAACCCGATTCCAAAGAGTTGGGACACTGTACAACTTGTGAATAAAAACAGAATGCAATGATGTGGAAGTTTCAAATTTCAATATTTTATTCAGAATACAACATAGATGACATATCAACTGTTTTAAATGAGAAAATGTATCATTTTAAGGGAAAAATAAGTTGATTTTAAATTTCATGGCATCAACACATTTCAAAAAAAAGTTGGGACAAGGCCATGTTTCCCACTGTGTGGCATCCCCTCTTCTTTTTCTAACAGTCTGCAAGCGTCTGGGGACTGAGGAGACAAGCTGCTCAAGTTTAGGAATAGGAATGTTGTCCCATTCTTGTCTAATACAGGCTTCTAGTTGCTCAACTGTCTTAGGTCTTCTTTGTGGCATCTTCCTCTTTATGATCGCCAAATGTTTTCTATGTGTGAAAGATCTGGACTGCAGGCTGGCCATTTCAGTACCGGATCCTCCTCCTACGCAGCCATGATGTTGTAATTGATGCAGTATGTGGTCTGGCATTGTCATGTTGGAAAATGCAAGGTCTTTCCCTGAAAGAGAGGCAGCGTCTGGATGGGAGCATATGTTGTTCTAGAACTTGGATATACCTTTCAGCATTGATGGTGCCTGTACACATGTGTAAGCTGCCCATGCCACACGCACTCATGCAACCCCATACCATCAGAGATGCAGGCTTCTGAACTGAGCGCTGAGAACAACTTGGGTTGTCCTTGTCCTCTTTAGTCCGGATGACATGGCGTCCCAGTTTTCCAAAAAGAACTTCAAATTTTGATTGGTCTGACCACAGAACAGTTTTCCACTTTGCCACAGTCCCTTTTAAATGAGCCTTGGCCCAGAGAAACGCCTGCGCTTCTGGATCATGTTTAGATATGGCTTCTTTTTTGACCTATAGAGTTTTAGCCGGCAGCGGCGAATGGCACGTGTGGATTGTGTTCACGACAATGTTTTCTGGAAGTATTCCTGAGCCCATGTTGTGATTTCCATTACAGTAGCATTCCTGTATGTGATGCAGTGCCGTCCTAAGGGCCGAAGATCACGGGCATCAGTATGGTTTTCCAGCCTTGACCCTTACGCACAGAGATTGTTCCAGATTCTCTGAATCTTTGGATGATATTTTGCACTGTAGATGATGATAACTTCAAACTCTTTGCAGTTTTTCTGAGAAACTCCTTTCTGATATTGCTCCACTATTTTTGGCGCAGCATTGGGGGGGTGGTGATCCTCTGCCCATCTTGACTTCTGAGAGACACTGCCACTCTGAGAGGCTCTTTTTATACCCAATCATGTTGCCAATTGACCTAATAAGTTGCAAATTGGTCCTCCAGCTGTTCCTTATATGTACATTTGAACTTTTCCGGCCTCTTATTGCTACCTGTCCCAATTTTTTTTTTGGAATGTGTAGCTCTCATGAAATCAAAATGAGTTGATATGTTATCTATATTCTATTGTGAATAAAATATAAGTTTATGAGATTTGTAAATTATTGCATTCATTTTTAATCACAATTTGTACAGTGTCCCAACTTTTTGGAATCGGGTTTGTAAACGGAAACTTAAAAATCCCGCTTAAAGCGTCTAACTGACAATGCATTAGATAACATGAAACAGTCATCCAGGATTTCTGCAGGTTTCGTGAAGGTAAATTTAAGACTTTTACTGAACTTTCTGATCACACTACAAAAAAAGTTATTCTTTTCAGTAGTTTTGTCTTGTTTTCAGTGCAAAATCTAAAAGATTATTACATCAAGATACATTTACTAGAGAAGCAAAATGACAAGATAAGAAATCTTGTGATCTTGTGAAAGCGATTTTATGATTAAATCAAGATCTAATATCTGCCAATGGGTTCAGAAAACTCAATTCACAAAAATGAAAAGTAATGTTCAGACCCATTGACAGATATTTGTTCTGGTTTAAAAGCATAAACTCAATTTTGTTATATTTCTCATAAAACAAGACTTCATTTCTTCATTTTGCATGTCTAGTAAATGTATCTTGATTTAAGGATGTTAGGATATTAGTTTTCTAGTACAAATATATAAAGGAAGATTTTTCAGTACATTTAATTTTGAGCCCTATGAAATTCATTTTTTTTTTTTTTTGCTTAAGTTTTAATGGTTAAATTAAATTTTAGGAGTCAAAAAGCATGTCTAATTAATTGCAATCATTAAACATTTAAATAAAGTGATTTATTAAATCTAATGCTATTTCATGCATTCTGACTTATTTACACTGTTAAAGAGTTGGATTCTCATGCTAAACATGGCCAAAGTAAAAAAAATAAAATAAAAAAAAACGAGTTGGACTTCTGAAAAAGCATTTCTGTGCCAAATACACTCCTTCAGGATTTGAACAAGTTTTGGAAAGTTTTTTTTTTTTTTTTTGAGTATGGCCCTGTATGACTTTATAAAGGGTGGAATTCCTTGTATGGGCACTTCTCCCGGATGAACGCATGCGCGCGCACATCAACAAGCTTTGTTCAGGTTACAGGAGCCGTCGGCAGCGCTGTCATTTGTTTTTAGACCACAAAATCAACAACGTCACTAAAGAAGTGTGTTTTTGGTTGTGAGGAAAGATAACCTTGTTCAGCTTCCCAAATAACCCAGCGTTAAGGGAACAGAACAGTGGATGCAGTTTGTTTTTCCGGAGTTCTGCAAGTGTGCGTGTTTGTTTTTTCCCAGTCATGAGTGGAAACCACAGGCGGTGAGTGAAACTGCATCAGATGTCTGTGTTTTGTTGGCAATCTTCTGATGAGTTAGTGCATATAATGTGAACAACACAAATGTATAGTGAATCAAAAGTTATCCAGGGATAATGCCATGATGTATTTTGTGTGTGTGTGCGTGTGTCAGTGTGTGTGTGAGATCTTTAGCTCCTCCCACTGCACGCCTGCACAAGCTCGGCTGTTTTTGGAAAGAATCGGTACAGCGTTTCTGTCTTTTATGAATCTTATAAAACTAAAGACTCTTCAGAGATATGACGGATGCATTACTACTCTATAGCTACTCAAGATTAACATGATTGGCAGAAACTGACTGTGCTGTGTCCCCTTTAAGACTTTTTAAGACCGCAGAAACCCTGGTCATCTGATCAAACAAATGATGCTGCTGCTCTCACAACTTTACTGTTCTGAGCTATTTTTAAATGACTGATGTCAGCTGTTGTGATTTGTAGTGCATGTATGCTGTTAGTTCCCTTCAGGTTCACCCATAATTCATACTGTAATCATATCAAAATCATATTAACTAAGTTGAACTAACATTTGACAATGTGAACATGTGAATAATGTTGCTTAAAAAGTGTGTTTAAGCTAATTTTCTAAAACAAATGCCATTTGTTTTGATATTTTGTTATATTTTGCAATGATATTAACACATTTTTAATTGTAGCTCAAATGTCTAAACACTTTTTGGGAGCTACGTCCCAAAGGTTGCGTCCCTATGTTTGTTATGTCATGCATACATAGTCAAAAGAACTAACAGACAAACTGACTCGAGATCTCAGCACTTACCCAGCATGGTGAAGGTCTTTCCTGAGCCCGTCTGCCCACTGAAAAACAAATACATTAACGTCATGAATGTACTAGGCTCTAACATGTTTATACAAGCCACACAGGAACTCACTAGGCAAAAATGGTGCCGTTGTATCCGTTCATGCACGACTCCACGATGTTTTTAGCCACACTGGAGAAAACCTCCTCCTGAGAGACACAAGGAACAGTGGATGAGATTACGCAACTGATCTTCACCCAGAGAAGACTAATCTAACCCGTCTCACCTGGCTTGTGTCCATGTCAGCTACATGGTCGTAGGTGAAGGTCCGAGGTTCTGGTTTGCAGTGTAGTCTGACAGTGTGCGGTGAGGTCACGGTCAAGCATAGACTGTGATCGCCGTCTGTTGTTAACCCAGTGCCTTGAGTCAATGGCCGAACCCGCACAAACACCTTGATGGCATCTCCATCACTGCATGATGATAAAGGAGGAAATGATTCTCAGTATCAAACACAAATTGTACACTTTTTTTTTTTTTTTTTAAAGCTGCATTCACTCCTGAAAATCTGTGCCTTAGGTCTGTATTCCAAAGCATTCATGAACTACAACCAAAGTTCAGATCTATGCTCAAAAAAAGAGGATAAGGGGAAGAAATGTCAAGCAAAAAGCAATTTATTTGTTTCTTACAGACAATTGTCAATCGACTAGCATGATAAACGCTGTATACTATAAATAGCATTTCTCAGTAACCTGACAGAATCACAAAAATGGGAACAAACGGTGTATATAATGGCATAACACATCAGCGGTAATCTCGTTCATTCTTAAACAGAGTCATTTTATGGCAAGCCGTTTTGACTTTTATTCATTCCCAGGATATGAATTCTCATTATCAACAATTACATTTTCACTTGTTAAAATGCTAGCCTAGTTCTTGATATTAGGATGTAATTTTCTACTAGTTGAAATGTTAAAGGATTAGTTCACTTCAAAATGTTTCCGTAAACACGGGGGCAGTACTTCTGTCTACATCTAATGTGACCTTCTTGACGTGATTGCTCAATCCTTGGCACGTCGCGGAGCAGCGCAAGATAAGCAATTTAGGTTAAAAAGTAGATTCTTTTTTTTTTTTTTAAATGACAGATGGTTTTGTTAGATAAGACCCTATTCCTGGGACCGCCTGGGATGGAGCAGAGCCTCTGAAGCCCTTCGAAGCGTTTTGAAACTGCATTGATTTGGACCTTCAACATTTTGGTTGCCATGGAAGTCTATAGTGAGGAGAAAAATCCTGGAATGTTTTCCTCAACATTTTTTTATCTACTTTCGACTGAAGAAAGAAAGACATGAACATCTTGGATGAGATGGGGGTGAGTAAAATATCAGGACATTTTCATTTTGAAGTGAACTAATCCTTAGCAATTCAATTGTTGATATCAAGAACAGGCATTTGCACTAGTAACCACATAATTATTTTATATTAAAAATAAAGGTTTTGTAAAATAAATTGGAATTTCAACTTGTAAGAAATAAAATCTTGATATCAACAACTGAATTTGAATGGCAGGTGACATTTCACTGGAGAAAATACAAATATAGATATCAAGAATTAGCTTTTACTAGTTAAAATTAAATTCTTGACATCGATAATTCATATTTCTGCAGAGACGACATCATTGTTGATATCAGAATTAACATTTTACTAGTGGAAATTTAATTCTTGATATCATAAATTCATATCCTGGGAAAAAATGCAGTCTAAATGGTTTGCCATAGAGCAAATGTCTATTCTTGATATCAACAAATGGACTGCTACTAGCAAAAATCTTATTTTTTCATATCAATAGAGACAATGTTAATATCTGACATCATGAATGTGATTGCCTTATAGATATCTGAAATTACTCTTCTGATTATTGATATCAGAAAGAACAAATGTAACATGCTCAAATACATTTACAGATATCAATAATTAACATTTCAACTGGTGAAAATTGAGTCAGGAATTTATATTTTACTAGTAACAGTAATTATTGATATGAAAATCGTATTTCTGATATGTGAAATTGGAGTTTCAACTAGTAAAAAAACAATTCTTGATATCAACAACTGAATTTGGCTATGTATGGCAAGCCGCCTGACTTTTATTCATTCACAGGATTTGAACAATTGAATTTTCACTAGTGAAATGTCACCATAGGCTGCCATTCAAATTCAATTCTTGATATCAACAATTGAATTGGCACTAGTGACGATGTTCATTTCTGATATCATGAATGTGATTGTTACTAATAAGAAAGCCATTTTAGATATTTGAAATGATATTGATCAGGAATTGAACAATTGAATTTGAGCGGCAGCCTATGGTGACATTTCACTAGTGCAAATACTAACACAGATATCAAGAATTATGGTGTTTACCAGTTCTTCACATCAAGAATTCATACTTCTGTGCCTGAATACGTCATTGTTGATATCAAAATTCGCCACTGTTACTAGAAGAAAACTACTTCCTGATATCAAGAATTAGGCTAGCATTTTAACTAGTGAAAATTGAATTGTTGATATCAAGAAATCATATCCTGGGAATGAATAAAAGTCGAAACGGCTTCATAAATCCCCTCGAGCTCACCGTTAGCCGTGTGTTTACCATCTTTTAGCTGTGTTTATATTGACGTACCTGTTGGTGTTTGGTTCCGCGGCTGCTGAAAGGAAATATAAAACATACACATTAATAAGAGAGCTACACTAAACAAGGTGATAATATTAACGACAACAAAGCTCGTCAGTAAACATGAACGTGTACTCGAGTGCAATAAATATCTTCTGTTTATTAACTTAGATGTGTAAGGTAAACATTTCGGCTATTTGGTAAAGTATCATATGCGAAGATTGAGTTCGTTACTTTAACTCATAGCATGAGTAAATAATCCTCACCTTTGCCTTTAAGATTCATGATTCATTCCTGTATTTATTTGTGTTTCTCTCTCTCACTGTATTCGTGAAGGGTAGATACAAAATTTGGCGCCTTCTTCTTCCTCTTCTTCTTCTTTGGGGTTTAACGGAAGCGTGTGACCTGGATGGTGCACTACTGCCCCCATCTGGAGTTAGTGAACTCCTGCATTGTTCACAGCACACGTATTTTACCCATCGGTTCTGTTTTACAGTATTTCTCAGTCGCTTTGGCTCAATTCTCGAAGGAGGCTTTTCCCACTCAAAACTATTTCGATTCTTGTTCATCAGATTAGAATTTCTTACTGATTTAATCCAATTGCATTTGTTTTGGCACGTCTGTGCAAAAGAGTTTGCAATTGTCTACAATTGCACAGTGACTAAATGCACATAAATATTTATTTATATATAATATTTATTTGACACATTTGTCACAACTGTTTGCTGGAACATCAGAGCTCTGTAGGATGTCTGCAAAATGTAGTTACTCACCCAGAACATTTAAATCATGCTTCAAAACCTAGTTATTGTAAATTAGTGACTGCCACCAAAATAAAAAGTGTTTTTGTCATCGTGCGAGCCACACTGGTCAAACTCTTTCGATGTTTTCACCATGGAAATATTTGTTATTTCATGTTTTTAACATTTCTTGTTGACACAAACTGCTTTCTATTCTACACAGTATCAAATCAAATCAAATCACCTTTATTTATATAGCGCTTTTAACAAGTCCAATTGTTTCAAAGCAGCTTCACATTGTTAAAAGCAAAATAATGCAACAGAATTTGTACAGCCGTTCTGGTGAAAGCGGTGATGTTATCCAGCTAATTTCAAGTATCATATAGCATCAATGCGGGCAGATCGGTAATATAGAAGAAATTTAGGTGTCCCCAACTGAGCAAGCCAAAAGCCAGAGGCAACGGTGGCAAGGAACCAAAACTCCTTCAGGGTCAGAATGGAGAAAAAACCTTGGGAGAAACCAGGCTCAGTCGGGTGCCAGTTCTCCTCTGGCCGACGAACAAACAGTGTATGATTATAATTCTGGCAACATAGCAGGTCTTAATTCATATTAGGCAAATAGATATTTGTTAGATTATTCGAGAGATTGGAGTAAATCACGCCCGAGACGGGTTTAATGAGGATGTCGTGTCGATGCAGCATTTTGGGGAGTTTATTTGACATGTTCTCTGCAGACACTTCAGGGATGCGTTGGTCATGTCAGGCGCTGGTCCACCATCTGATCTGGATACGGCCTGGATCTGGCTGACTGCAGTAAACCTCGGTATAAACAGAGAGACTAACATTAGCGTAGATGCCATTCTTCTTATGATGTAACGAGTACATCAGGTGTTATGGGAAGTGTTCGGTTCCGGCTGACCTAGTTAATGCAGCCTGACAATCATTTACTGATTTGAGTAATAGAAATTGATAATGTTTTATGTGTAAGCCATAGTAAAGAGATGCGTTTTTAGTCTAGATTTAAACTGACAGAGTGTGTCTGCTTCCCGAACAATGCTAGGAAGACTGTTCCAGAGTTTAGGCGCTAAATAGGAAAAGGATCGACCGCCTGCAGTTGATTTTGATATTCTAGGTATTATCAACTGGCCAGAGTTTTGAGACCGCAATAGGCGTGATGGAGTATAATGCGTTAAGAGTTCGCTCAAGTACTGAGGAGCTAAACCATTTAGTGCTTTGTAAGTAATAAGCAAGATTTAAAAATTTATTCGATGTTTAATAGGGAGCCAATGAAGTGTTGACAGAACCGGGCTAATATGGTCATACTTCCTTGTTCTAGTAAGAACTCGAGCTGCTGCGTTTTGGACCAGCTGGAGTTTGTTTATTAAGTGAGCAGGGCAACCCCAGTAAAGCATTACAGTAATCTAGCCTTGAGGTCATGAACGCATGAATTAACTGTTCAGCATTTTGCATCGAAAGGATGTGCCGTAATTTAGATATATTTTAAGATGGTAGAATGCAGTTTTACAGATGTTAGAAAGCGTGGCTTTCAAATGAAAGATTGGTATCAAAGAGCACACCCAGGTTCCTAACTGACGACGAGGACTTGACAGAGCAGCCATCAGTGTTAGACAGTATTCTAGGTTACTACTTGCAGAGTTTTTGTCCAATAATTAAAAATTCAGTTTTTTTCTGAATTAAGTTGCAGGAAATTACTAGACATCCAATGTTTTATATCAGCTATGCATTCCGTTAATCTTGTGAATTGGTAAGTTTCATCAGGCGTGAAGAAATATAGAGCTGAGTATCGTCAGCATAACAGTGAAAACTAATGCCATGCTTCCTAATGATATCTCCCAGTGGTAGCATGTACAGGGTGAAGAGCAGCGGTCCTAGCACCAAGCCCTGCGGTACTCCATACTGAACTTGTGATCGGTGTGACATCTCTTCATTTACTGCTACAAACTGATAACGGTCAGATAAGTATGATTTAAGCCATGCCAATGCAGTTCCACTAATGCCAACATAATTTTCGAGTCTATTCAAAAAAGAATGTTGTGGTCGATAGTGTCGAATGCAGCGCTAAGATCGAGTAACACTAATGAGAAATACAACCACGATCGGATGATAAGAGTAAATCATTTGTAACTCTGATGAGAGCAGTCTCAGTACTATGATACGGTCTAAATCCTGACTGGAAATCCTCACAGATACCATTTCTTTCTAAAAAGGAACATAATTGTGAAGACACTGCCTTTTCAGTATTTTTGACAGGAAGGGTAGATTTGAGATCGGCCTATAATTGACTAATTCAATTAACCACATCTGCGGAGATTCAGTAATGTCAGGTTTGTCTAGCTGAGTGCCCTTGTGGATCACACTGAGCTTTGTACTGTAAATACAGATTCAGACAGTAGTAAAAACTGAAAATTGATCCATAATGTAGTACATGAAAATAAAAAGAATATTTGTATTTATACAGTACACTTTATTATTATTATTATTTAAGAAATGTGTTACATGTAAGCTTAAAATTCACCTTATGTCTTTCTCTAACACATCTATAACGGAGTGTCCATTCACACCAAGTGCAAAGACGTGCCTTGTTGGCAAGTGCTATTTGCACTAAAAATAAAGGATAGCATAATTACTACTTACACATATTGCAAAGAGCTATTTTTACATGGTGTAAATATAATATATCACTATTTTCACTTAGTAAATAGCATCTACAGCTATTCGCATTTAGTGTAAGCAATTATCGCTAAGAAGATATGCTATTCTCACTCAGTGTAAATAGAATCTATCGCTCTTCCATGACAAGACTTTTCAGTTTACATACAACACAATTCAACAAATAAATGTACTGTATAAATACAAATGAGTAAGTGCAAATATGTACAAAGTACTCGGGTTGTGATGTTCCTACGTGTTCAAAAATGGTGGTGATTGCATGACAGCAATGGTGGAACATGACAGCAAACTCCATATACACAAACTGCCTGGCCAAAAAAATTCTCATTCGAGAATTAAGCCAAAGTGACTTATTTTCATGTACCACATTATTGACTTTTCCCAGTCAAATTTTACTACTGTCTGAATATGTATTTACAGTAAAAAGCTCAGTTTGATTCAGCTAGACAAAACTGACTGTATAGAAAGCAGTTAGTGTCAACAGAAAAAAAAAAAAAACATGAAATTTGCAGGTAACATATTTCCATGGTGAAAACATCTAAAGATTTTGACCAGTGGGGCTCACACGATGACAAACACTTATTTTGGTGGCATTAACCAATTCACCGACATAATACACTCAAAAAAAAAAAAAAAAAAAAAAAAAATGTTGGATTTACTTACATTTGTGTCACCAGGTTCCACAGAACTGGGTTATGTTGAATTTAATTAATATGGTTTCAGTAAACTTAAGTTTTTTACATAAGGTTAATTCAATGCCATTTAGTTGAAACAAGTATTGAGAAGTGTGTCCTAGTGTCTGTAATAATAACCTAGGTCACTTTTGCAAAACCCTTCACTCGTCTCTTGGCAAAGCAGTTCATTTCACATTCAAAATGCACTACAACTACAAAACACTTTATTCAGGTCTCAAATCAACTCATTCTTCCAGAACACTAGCAAAGGTTGACAGCAGACCTAAAAAAAAAAAAAACAAATAGCATTATACAAGGTTTTCTTGTGGACACATCTCGGTTTATAATTCACTGCAATATATGTTACTGGAATGAATCAGACATGCAGATATTTTATATGTCGTTTATTTTTTTTTTTTTGCAGAGCAATTCCAAAAATACAATAATTTGTATACACACCATCCACTGATACAGATGCAATAGTAATGCTAATCTACTCGGTCTTCACCAGTTGGCCACAGGTTCTCATCCACATCACATCTTAGGTCATCTAGGGCAATACACCTAGGAAAGAATCTTCTGGTATGCCTGATCCATACCTGGCAATCTTCTGCGGAGATGCCCAGGCATCCAGCATTCATTGCGTCCAGGAGGGACATTTGATCATGTGGATGGTGGTCATAAACCTTCCACCTCCATGAGGAAAATAATTCCTCTATGGGGTTGAGGAATGGAGAGTAAGGTGGGAGGAAGTGTCTCCATTCTGGGATGGGCCACAAACCACTCGGTGACTGCTGGGAGTGGTGAAATGCCACATTGTCCCATACAATTATAAATGTTGGCTGATTCCTTCTCTCTGCATCCCTTTCCTCACCTAGCACAACCCTTCCATAAAGATCATGCAGGAGCATGAGGCGTTCAGTGTTGTATGGCCCAATTAGTGGTCTGTGTAACAGCAGTCCATCAGTGTTGCTGCACACATGGTGATGTTGGCACCCCTCTGGCCTGGGACATTCACTGTGGCTCTTCCCAATCACATTCCTCCCTCATCGCTGGGTTTTGGCCAGAGTTGAAACCCGCCTCATCCACAAAGATGAAAATGTGGGGTGTTTGCCTGCCTTCAAGCTCCATGACTCTCTAAAATAAATCCACAAGGCAACATAAGCGGTTACAGTAGTACATTTGTAAAAATGGTTTTGGGTGTTTGGTTTTGTTCAAAAACAGTTCTGTATTTTATTGTGATCTTACCTGGACATATTGGTTCGGAGTTGCTTGACATGTTCAGAGTTCCTCTCAAAGGCACAGTGTACAACGGTTTCATCCTGACCTGATGTTGTTTTTCAGGACTCTAGAAATTGTTGTTATGCTTACACTGTGAATATTTGCAAAAGTAACATTGTCTGCAAGACTCCGTCTCGATTCTCAGTGAGTTTTATCCCATGGTTTCTGATGACCATATCAACAATGGCAGTTTCCTGCACATCAGTGAGCAACCTTCCTCTCCCACCTGTGTGAGGAACCGTTGAGTCTTAAGCAGAAATGCAAAGAACAGTTACACACAAGTTTATTTACTTCTGTAATGTACAGCATGATCAAATGCCCTTGCAGAATACGAGTTACCTGTTGGTTTGCCAGAAAACTCTAACAATAGATGCCACTGTAGAGCGTTGCAGATTTGGCTGCACTCTCTGACCAGCCTCTCTCATTGAGAGTCCATGATTTACTACATGATCAATTACAGTAGCTCTGATCTCATCTGAGACTACAGCTCTTGATCTTCCTCTTATTCTTCTTCCACCACACGCATGCATATTCCTCAGCCTCCCAGCCACTTTTCTATTTCTGGCTGGGTCCATGTTACATCACAATACAAAACTATTCAGCAGTTGTCTCCTTTTGTAATGAAATTGAAAAGAGTAACACCTGTGTAGATGTTCATCTACAATGAGAATCAGCTGTGGCTGGTCAATTGTTTTTATAGCATTTAATTGTAAGATTTAAAATATATTTCATTAAAATATTACTGTAGAAATGTAGCAAACTGCTGTCATATTCAGTTTTGTATTATGTTATTAAAGTTTAACAGTTTTGAAAACAGTATGTAAGCATGTGCAAATTGGCCTGTGCGTACAAAGAGTTTTGGCAGTTGTTGTGTCTGAGTGAAAAGAATTCATGAAATTTGAGAGATGTAGTCATTGAATGCATTTTGTGTCAAAGCAATGATAATTGATCCTCAGTTTAGCCCACAGAGACTTCTGGTCACTGTGTGAAGGAGTTTTAAAAAGTGACCCTAAGTATTGAGAAATGTGTCCTAGCGTCTGTAAAAAACTGTATTGTCTGCACATAGAGTAGATTAATTAACCGTCAGCTGTTATCAACATGTTCTGAGTGAACTTGTGTCACATGTTATATTTATAAATGTGTAGAAAGAATATAAAAACATAAGTTAATCAGGTCAACTACTAACTAGTCAAGACCAGCAGTTTACACAAGGCCCTAAAATGGCGAAAAAGTCAACGTGTTACCCACCAACTGTAACAGCTGACAAGGATTCACATGGTTGACAATGTTGGCAATTCAATTTAAATTGAATGAATTGCTTGTACTTACATTTGTTGAGTAAAAGAAAGTTATAATTTCAAAGAGTTTTCTCTTTTCCTTCTAACGTGTCCAGTCAGCGGTGTTACTCTAGTCAACTGTGTTATGTGTGGTTTTTATGTCATAAATCTTTTAAATGTGAACTAAACCGTCAGAAGAATGGATAGGGATATCTCTGGAGATGGAAATCGTGGGTAAGGATGGTGAACAATACTAAATTCAGCATACTGTGGATTTATGACACAGCATTTGTCCACGTAACACAGTTGACAAAATAATGAATCAAATGTTCATTTTCATTAACATATTTAAAAAGTCATTAAAGCTTAAGCTTGCCAAACAATTAACTTAGCACATTAATCAGTTATTGATCAAAAAGACTACGGATTTCCTGACTTTTTGGCTGACATGAAATGTACCGGTAAATATAGAATGAGAATATATATACCAAAAGATAAATTTGAGCCTTCGGTCTTTAAAATAAAAAGACACCTTGTCTTCATATAGAGTATTAGTCACAAATATTTATTATTTGAACATATAACCAAAAAAACAAAACAAAAAAAAAAACAAACACATTCTTTAAAATAAAAACAAAGGAATAAATTGACATGCTTTTAAGCGGCACATGAGTTTTAGTAACAGGACTGAGAAACCATGCAACCATCTTCTGCTTAGAAACCTTGTAAAAATAAAAGTTACCTAAGATTGACCAATGCACATTTCGAATAGTTAAATATGTGTAGTATTAGATTCAGTGTTGAAAAAAAGAGTTTTTTTGTTTTGAAGAGTTACAAATGTCACCCATTCTGTGGAATGTCCCAGGTGGGGCAAAGCCTTACAACACACATCACATTTACAATTTATCATTGATTCAGCGTAAAGTGCCATATCATTTATACAATTAATTGTATATTGAACAGAATACAAACTGATTGAATGGTACACATTCAGTGTTTAATTTACGCAGTTGTTTTTTTTAAATATTGCGGTCTAGGATAAAGAAAAAAAAATTCATTTAATCCATTCAACAACATCTAAACTACAATTAGTTATATTCAGTGGTGTTATAGGCACAAAAACAATTCCAGTACATAGACAAATTAGTTTAAATAATGAGAGCCTACTGCCCCACCCCAGATCGGTTGCTGGCCGGTCTTGCTCCCACACCCATTAGAGCTCAGTTGTAGAACTGAAAATAGTTATAAATGTTTAAAAACAACCAACTCTCCAAGAGGCATCTGAATTGCGGTTCCAGTTGGGTGAAGAGTTAATAAAATAGCTCTTTAGATGGGACTATGGGTGGCTCTTAAAGAGCCTTTGGGTTAAAGTCAGAGCACCCCTCACTTGGAGCTGGTGTACTTGGTGGCGGCCTTTGTGCCCCTCGGACACAGCGTGTTTGGCCAGCTCTCCGGGCAGCAGCAGACGCACGGCGGTCTGGATCTCTCTAGAAGTGATGGTGGAGCGCTTGTTGTAGTGCGCCAGACGAGACGCCTCACCGCCGATGCGCTCGAAAATGTCGTTGACAGAAAGAGTTCATGATGCCCATCGCCTTGGAGGAGATGCCGGTGTCGGGATGAACCTGCTTCAGGACTTTGTACACATAGATAGCGTAGCTCTCCTTCCTGGACCTCTTACGCTTCTTTCCTCCCTTACCGGCGGTCTTCGTGACGGCCTTTTTGAACCCTTCTTAGGCGCGGCCTTCGCTGGTTCAGGCATGATGCTGATGATCAATATGAACTCAGGAGCGATACAGAGGCATTTATTCACCGCCATATGCTAATTTAGTAAGCGATAGGAGAGCCTCTGATTTCCTGCTTTCATTGGACAAACTCGTAGCATCACGAGAGGAACGAGGGCCAATCACGGGCAGTTAATTATAGCCCTGCCCACCTTTTATGTTTGAAGAGACACCCCACAGAGACTCCGTTTCCTTTGTTAATTTCCCGCTCTTTATTTTTTGTTTTCATAACATTTTGAAAAGACATTCTGCATAACAATAAAATACCCTTTAAAATTGCCTTTTTAAATGCCATTAATTAACTCATATAAGAGCCTCTTCCACCTGACATTTAACTTATATTTTCACCATTTTAAGTGGTTCTGTAAATAACTTTAGAATTTGCAATACATCTAACTTCTCTGGGAAAGAAAAAAAATGCTTACTTCAATGCACAATTATAAAGTATCTGGTTATGTGAAGAAACGCTAATATTTTCTTTGCATACTTCCTTTTATTTATCATTGGAGTTCAGATGAGTAAAGACTGTTTAAACTCAAACTGACAAAATTCAAACCTTAACAGACTCCATCAGCTGCCGTTCTATGAACTATTTCTAATAAACTGAGACTCATAAACTTCAATTCCATCTATCATCTGACCATTTTCTGTGTCTGTAATGGAAATCAACCTACCTACCCATCTTCTGATTGACATTAAACCTTCAAACTTAACTTGCTTTTTTTTTTTTTTTTTTTTTTAACTTTTAAGTCTAGCTTTATCAAGCCAACTTAAAAGATGAAACACAAACTGTACTCATCTAGTTGTTTATTATAAAAAGACAAATATATTTTTCAGAATTACAACTCTTTACGACAGAGTGGGTGGCTCTTAAAGAGCCGTTGGGTCTATGTAGTTTATCTGGATTTCAGGCGTTTAACCTCCGAAGCCGTACAGGGTGCGTCCTGTCGCTTCAGCGCGTACACAACATCCATGGCGGTGACGGTCTTTCTCTTGGCGTGCTCGGTGTAGGTCACGGCATCGCGGATAACGTTCTCCAGAAACACCTTCAGCACTCCGCGGGTCTCCTCGTAGATCAGACCGGAGATGCGCTTTACACCGCCGCGGCGAGGCCAGGCGACGGATGGCGGGTTTGGTGATTCCTTGGATGTTATCGCGCAAAACTTTACGGTGACGCTTGGCGCCTCCTTTGCCGAGTCCTTTACCGCCTTTGCCTCTTCCAGACATAGTTAACTCTGAGTATTTCCGTTAGTCAAACGACAACAACGAATAGAAAAAGTAAAGCGCTACAAAGAGACGGTTTATATTTGCTTACAGGACCTGACGAAACCAGCGCCGCGTCTGGGCACAACACGCTCCTCCCCTCGATACAGTTCAGCACAAAACAATGTGATGTAACCTAACCCTGATCTAACGGGACCCGTCGTTTGATTAATGTTAAAAACCAAGTTTTATAAGATTTCATTTGATGAAAATCTCCATTATATCATATACAGAGTATGTGTCATATTTTGAATATTTTCAGAATATGAATGATTTCAGGCCTCTGTGATTTACACGGTATCTTAGCTAAAAGGGTATTTACACGCCCTTTAGCTGAACTTCTCCATAAGAGTAATCTCTTCTTTGGCCTTCAACATGTGACAAGTTTCAAAACAGACCATACCATTATTAGGGAGTAGCTGAAGATTTGATAAAAACTCCGGATGAGCAAATAAAGAGTTGAAAAGAAAAAGAAAAAACGACTGTATTTTTTCGTACAGACTGTTTGAATATGATAAAAAGTGGCAAACACGGATTACAAAAAACAGTGTAACTCTAGAGACGTTCTCAGCTTTCTCTTTGGAATCTGGAGACTCTTGTAAGAGACTTTTCTACAACAGGACAGACTGATACCATTTAAATAAAAACAACAGATAAATATTAAAACACAAACACTGTATTTAACAAATCCATCCATATATATATATATATATATATATATCCATATATATATATATATATATATATATATCCATATATATATATATATATATATATATATATATATATATATATATCCATATACTACTATATATATATATATATATACATACATATACCCACACAAACAAACACCTTCCAGTACACGTTGTTTCTTATTATAAAGTAACTTGTGATGTATTAATAAAACAATAAAAAAAACAAATAAAAGAAATGTAATGCAAAAAGGCGCAACTTTTCCATTCATATTAAGCGTTAAACTACAAGAAATGTTCTCATTCTGTATGATTTTGGTAGCTCTTAAAAAGAGCCTTTGGGGTTTGGCGAGCTGATGCAGGGGCGAGTTTAGGCGCGCTCTCCGCGGATGCACGGCAGGCCAGCTATGAATATCTTTAGGCATGATAAGTGACTCTCTTGGCGTGGATGGCGCACAGGTTGGTGTCCTCAAACAGACCGATGAAAATAAGCCTCCTTTGTGCTCCTGCCCGGGGGCCGCGACAGCGGAGCTCTGGGAGGCGCAGATCCGTCTTGAAGTCCGAGCTGATTTCTCTCACCCCAGACGCTGGAAGGCAGCGTTTGCGGATCAGCAGCTCAGTGGACTTCTGATAGCGGCCCGGATCTCTCGCAGGCCACGGTCCCCGGGCCTGTAGCGATGGTTGAGGCTTCTTGAGCGCCGCCAGTGGCTAGCGGGCGCTCTGCCACGGGCGGCTTTAGTAGCGGCAGCTGCTTCCTCGGTGCTTTTCACACCGGTGGATTTACAGGCAGTAATTTGTAGCGGTTTCTTGCCATTTGCTGCGGTTACGTCTGTCTGTTCGGCTGACGCCTGAAATGCCTCCTTTTATGCTTCACGTTTGCTTTGCCCATTGTACCGCCACGAGCTCACTGTCTCGCGAGGGTGCATAGGCTTGTGATTAGCTGATGTGCTTGACGTGTACTAGCCAATGACTGAGCGTTTCCTCTTTTGCAAACAAGCGGAGGTTTTCCCGCTCAATGTGTTTATTACCTTTGCTCTTGGAAACAGTGGGAACAGACCCGCAAGCTTTATACTTGCAATGTGCGTATTTATTTGTTCTGATATATTCGCCTGCATTCCTAATGGTTGAAGGCAGATCTCAGATTGGAATAAAATAATCTTACTATCCTGTATAAAATCACTGCAACCAAACAGAGACACACTTTCAGGGTCCAGTATATATATATATATACTGCATACACACACACAAAAATTAAGCTATAAACAAAAAACAAATAAATCATTGTGTAATCATTATAATGATTATATAATAATACATTTATACAACCAAAGTGGGGAAAGGTGGAAATAAAGAAAATTAAAAACATTCAAAATCCAGACTCAAGGCCATCAGGACTTAATAAAACAACACATCGTGACCATGAGTTTAAATTGTACTCATTTCTATGATTTTTTTCTAGTAAGCCACTGCGTTTATGTTGTGACTAAATAAGAAAGTGCTCTTCTTAGGGTATAGGTGGCTCTTAAAGACCTTTTTTGTTCTTAATAAAGCAGACCTGAGACAGTTTATTGGGATTTTGTAGGCTTCTCGACGGCACGCTGACCTGGATCATTGAACACGCCGCGGAGCGATGGTCACTCACTTTGAAGTTTGTTCAGCTCATGTCGTTGCGCACCGCCAGCTGCGGGTGACGGGGAATGATGCGGGGTCTTTATTTGTCCCGAGCGGCGTTTCCAGCCAACTCCAGGATCTCATGGTAAGTGCTCAATTGTCGCCGACCAAACAAGACATGGCACCGACGCGCTCAGCGTGATTGCCTTTGCGGAGAAGCCTGGCTGACCGACGGGGAACTGCAGTCCCGCCCTGGAGAGTCTTAGCCTTCGCTCAGGCTTTGCCGCGGTTTTGCCTCTGC